>LS051136.1:3101-14549 GCA_900241095.1 Acartia tonsa | reverse complement strand
GACGATTTTCCAACGTTGTTCGCCAAAAAATTAGGTGTTAATTCATGGCGAATGGGATTCGAGGTAGCATAGGACTCCGTACATATATTGCACGAGCTCGTAGGCGACTCTACGGAGAAATGTCTCGCTGGGTAGCAGGTTTTTGGCTATTTTTAAATTTTGAAGAAAACAACAATGACCGTCAGTCCCATTCACGAATTTCTGTGCTTCACTACTTATGGATGTTGCCATCCTTGTTAATTATACATTATCATTTAAAAAACAAAAATCGTCCTAAAAGTTACCTTTAATAGCACTGACAAAGTCTGTAATAATATAATCATTTTCATCCTTCAATTTGATGCTAGTTGTATTTGTATTTGTTTGCTGATTTTCAGATGATTCCAACAGCTCTTGCTTTAGAATACTAGAAGGTTCCACTGGATTTGTTTTATTTTCTGTTAACTCAAAAAGTCTTTCCTGAAGAAAAAAAATTATGTACATTTTTAATGTTTAATAGATTATCAGGTAAATGTTTAGTAAGAAATTGAAAAAAATAATGAACACATGACACATGAACATAAAGATTTTCAAGTTCTTAAGTTTGAAAATATTAGGAATTGGATAATTGAAATCAATTATTTAGACCGACCAACATTTGTTAGAACTTTTAAAATAAACCCCCTTGGATCTTTTGGAAGTATAAAAAAAAACTAACTGTATGTAAATTTTATCATATGTGCATTCATCTTAATTACCTACTAATTGATATGTTTATTAAAAAGCTTACTTGTAAAGACGCTTGGCTTGCGAGGCCTTTTAATAGTATTTCAATACTCCTCTGTACAATAGCAATAATTTGTGCAGGACTGTTCATCTCTACATCAAGACTTGTGGATGTTGCTATGGAGTTTAATAAAAGGATTCCATCCTCTAACATTTCTTTCATGTTGTTTAAATCTGTTAATATACTGCCAGCAGGTATATTCTGAATTAAAAATTATCTTTTAGATACAATATTGGGAATGACTTATACATAGATAGATGTGCCTATTGAGTAGTTTTACTATCTTGTTAATTACCACAATGGTTGAGACGGCCAAAAATAAGAAATGTCTCCTTTTTTGACAAAAATCCGTGATATCAAAAGACAATCTACTATTTGATTGCACAATCTTTGGCTGGAAGCACTTACTGTGCTTAGCATTGAAATAGGCCGAGGCATTCCCAACTACTTATACTATTAATGTCTAAGGAACTCAACTAAATAAAGAGTTACAGCTTTGAGAATTGACATGGCACTTGCTTTAAAGAGGTACAATATGGAACTGTGAAGAAACGGCCGTGGAACCGCCGCTCCCGCCGAGAACCGCCGTTTCCCGCCAAATTTTTTTTGCCCTTTCTGGCCAAATTAGACAATTTTTAAACATCTGAAATAAACTATTTTTTCATAAAAATTTCCCGTATATTTTCACTTGACACTTGTATTATTTCAAATATTTCAATGTTTAAAAAAATCAAATGTCAAGAGCAAATATATTGAACGGCATCATAATTATAGTGAAACCATACTTCTCTTCTCCTGCATTAGCAGCCTTCAACTTTCCTGTCGTTCCTTATATTTGAATTTGGCGAGAAAAGGCAAAATAAAAATTGACGGGAAATGGCGGTTCCAACGACATTTCTTTAGAATTCCACATTGCACCTCTTAAAAGCAACTGCCATGCCAAATCTTAGAGCTGTGACTCTTTATTTAGTTAAATTCCTTTGACTTTTAGTTTGGTTTTAAAAAGTGTCACTTTCGCCTCCCCCCTTTATTAATTTTTTTTATAAAAAAAATTACTGATCTTTACACAAACAAAAAAATGAGTAAAACCTTACCTTTATATTTTGACATCCTACAGAATCAACTTGATATTTTCTTCTTATTCGAAGATGTTTTAATTCATCAGAGGATATAAAAAGGAATTTTGTATGTCTTGATTCAGTTTCCATTTTGAAAAAATAATCTAAGGTTACGCTACTAAATGTTTCACATTTTTAAACATAGTGACATTAAGATCTGAAATAAATAAAATAGGATTTTCAAAGAAAACTTCATTAAACAGACAACTAGTCAGTATATTTACTAAAAAAACCTACACAACATTACTGCTCGAAGGTGCCAAGCATGCTTTCTCTTGTTCGTGCATTTTAAAAGTTCACTTTGTTTTAATTTTGATGTTTGATATGTGATCTTATATGTACTTTCATTGTACTTGAATCTCTGAATCCTTTGGAGCATACTGTACATTTGTACGGTCGTTCACCTAAACAAATATTAATTTAATAACAAGTATCAGTAACATTAATCCTTATATAATAGTAACAGGATCTGTGTGTGTGTCTGTCTGTCTGTACCAAAGGGTCTTGTTAACTGATGAACCGATAAGGTTCTATTTACAATGTAGCTTATCATAGGTCCAAAAAAAAAGTTTTTGGGAGCGTATCACCACACTCTCACGAGAAATTGTCCCACAAAATTACCTCCCCCCAACAAATTTTAAAATTTTCTTTTTAAAACTTAATTTAAAAATGGGGGTGTGGTCGATTAACCCACCCACCAACTCAAGTGCCCCTTGAGGCCTTGAGGGGGCGTAGCAGATAGTATATTAAAAACATAAAAAAATATAAAACTAAAAAAAAAACCTGTATGTTGTCTCATGTGATAGATTAGTTGTCCACTTTGTGCAAATTCTTTATCACATTGATCACATTTGTATGGTTTCTCTCCTGTTTTAGGACATTTATAACAACTTTTTGGGGAAAAAAAACTTTGTGATTGTGTTTAGTATTTGGAACATCTATGATTTTGTTTAGTGATTGAAAAATAGTATAGGTACCTAGCTCAATCCTACACCAAGCGCGTGTGCAACTCTGCTTTCGAGTTTGCTTCCAAACTGCTAACTAGCAAAGATATGACCAAGGGTGTAAACCTATTCTGCACAAGATTCATTTTTCCTCATCTGCAAAATTTTTTCTTTATTTTTGCTAGTCAAAATAAATTTCCAATCATTCTAATGAATTTTTTTGTCTGTAGATGAGAGGACAAGTAGCTTTATGGTGACTTTTAAATATTTACACATATCTTTGATGTGTCTGATTTGATCTGAAATGAATAATAGTATTAGCTAATGTTTTCAGTAAATTTTTCCAACCTTTTTTCATCTCCGCCCCTTTGCAGAGGATCCCATGCAGAATTGACTTGTTCAGACACAATATACAATTCTATAAAAAAATTATTGATAGTTGTTAATATTTGCCTGTGTGTATTCTTTTATGATGGATCATTCCAGCTCTGTGTGCAAACTCCTTTTAGTATAACATTCAAATTATCAATTATTTGCATGCATTGTCAATGGATCAATCAAATTGCTAAAAAAAATATGGTGGTTTAACAGTATGATACTATTTATTTCGCCCCTAGAAGTTGTGTCCCATGAAGTGGGTGGACATACCAATTCATCTCAATCAAATTTTTACCTTTCTCTTATTATTTTCAAATAAGTTCTTGGAGGGAAGGACCATTCTTTTATAGGACTAGAGCGTTTTCGAGATCTTGATGGTTTCTTATAAAAAGCTAATTTAAGATTTTTTTACTTTTTCCCTTGTATGCATATTTTAAAATTTAAATTTGAATGAATTCCTTATTGCAGAATTCACATTTATATGGTTTTTCTCCGGTATGTGTTCTTAGATGAGATTTCAATGTATTTTCATGTGCAAAAGCCTAAAAGAATATTTTATGTTATTATTAATTATTCAAAATTGTTTATTTTCATCCAACTACAAAATTATAGATTATCTTAGTAGAATACAAGAATATTTTCATATCATCCTTGCAGGCCACTTAATGTTTGAAAGATAACTTTTGTAACTGATATTTGGACAACATACTTCCTATTGTATTGTAATAACAGTGAAATTATAAATGATACCCTACCTTATAACATTGATCACATTTGAAAGGTTTAACTCCAGAATGTGTCTTCAAATGATCTGTTAAACTTGACTAAAATAATATCTAAAATCATTTAAATTAAAACATTAACATTGAAAAGATTTTAAAGAAAAACTCATATTTCTATATAAAAGTTATGATATTTGTGTGTCTGTCTATCTTAATCTAATTAAAATTCTTGTTGGTTAAGGAAATAACTAATTTGGGGGAGGGTAGCATAACCCTTCCCAGAGAAATTGCCCTTAAAAAAAAATGACCTACTCTCTTGATGTTTTTTACTTTTTCATTTTGAACTAAAATTAAAATATTAAAACATGCTCTCCCCTCCACTCAAGTGACAGTAGAGGCTTCTAGGGTCACTTGAACACTTGTTTGAATTAAAATAAACATTAAGAAACTTTCATTTAGGTATTATATTATGCATCATAAAATGAAAATAATTTATTAACCTGTTGTGTAAAAGTTTTGGTACATTGGTTACAGCTGTATGGTTTTTCTCCTAAGATAAATAAGAAATAACATTTCATTTTCATTTTTATCTATTTAAGGTCAATTGAGGTGGTGGGAGGTTTAATTAGCCCCCCTCACCCCCATTTTTAATGTAGTTTCAACCAGAAAAAGTAATTTTAACCCCTCTCTAAAAAAATGGTTATAAACTTTCCTAGGACCTGGAAGAAGCTACATTGTAGAGGAGAATATGATATTGGTTCAGATGTTAGCAAGATCCCTAAGTACAGACAGACAGAGATCCTGTTACTTTGATATAAGGATTAAGGCAAAGTTAAATAGGTGGTAAAAGGGAAGTTCAACAAAGTGCATTGGACAACTTGGATTTGTCCTTTTAATGTTCCTTTACATCAAAATTAATTATCGATGTTAAAGTCACATAGGTATAAAAAATCAATATGAAAAGTTTCTATTTTGAAGATTTTTTGCTAGCATAAATAATAAACAATTCACACTACAATATTGTCTTTTAAGTTGATTTTTGCAGAAAAAAAACAACACGTTTAAAAGCTGCATAAATCACAAGAATATGATTTTTAGTCTTAACAGTTTTGACACAATATTAATATGAATTCTTTTTAATATACATTGTGTGTATTGCGTAAAAAAGTTCTAATCACTGAACAGAAAAAATTCTGTGATCATTTTACATAAGTTTATATGCACTTTCTAGTAATACCAGAGATGTATATTCTGCATGGGATCTCCTGCTAAGAGAGGGAGGGGGAGGGGGGGGAGGTGAAATAAAAAATATAAGAATGGGGTAAAATGAAGATGAGACAGTCCAGAGAACCTTTTTTCCTTTGATTCCCATCCTTGGAAGAAAAATATTTGGAAGGGGTAGAAAAAAACCCGATAAAATAAAGAGAACTTTTTTACAATCCTTGGGGGGAAAATAAAATATCTTGCAGCTTCGGAAAAAAATAAATTATTTTGAGAATGTACACCCCTGTTCAAACCTGTATGCTTTCTCATGTGAACACGTAGAACATGCAATGCTACAAATCCATTCCCACATACATCGCATTTAAATGGCTTGTCCTAAAGTAAAATTTTGCTAATTATTTAAAATATAAAATGGTTTTGAATTGCTTTTAGTACTAGTTGCACAAAGTGCATTTAAAAATCTTGGGTACTTGGAGTAGAATATGATAAATATAGTTTAGCCATAAAGATAATTGAAATAAAAATAAACTATCACCAGGCATTTTTTAGTGTCCAGAAATGTTACATTTGAGATGATAAAAGCAACATTTTCAGAAAACTGATAGCAAGCATAAGCTACACGTGTACCGAGTCCATAAAACATATAGAATTTTGTAATAAGATAAAAGAAACACAATTGCGATACAATAAAATGTTTTTTTTTTAAGGGAAAAAAGACAGACTTAAAAGTTGCATATATCTTAAGAATTTAATTTCAAGTCTTAATGTTTTTAAATATTGTAGAAAACTGAAATTTTTTCAAATGCACTACCTCTCTTTTCAGATTTATGCCCTTTAAATGTAGTTTTAACCACTGTTCAGGACAAAATATGCTTCTAACTAAATTCAATTATAAATGCATTTCTTAAACCTACCCCTTTAAAAGCATTTTAAATCAACTTATTTTTTCAAGACACAGTACCATAAAGTGATTGTTAGTCATGTATAAAATTAAAACCTTTTATTACCCACCTTTGAATGAGATTTTAAATGATTTTTCAGAGTATTTCTAATTCCAAAAGATTTATTGCACAAATCACATGAATATGGCTTGTCATTTGTATGCGTTGTTTCGTGGCATTTTTTGGAAAAGAGTCGGGAAAATTTTTTGTCACAAAAACTGCAAGAATATTCTTTGGATCCGCTGTGTGTTAACATGTGATCATTGAGATGACTTTTCGCAGAGAATGCTTTATCGCATTCCTCACATTGGAATGACTTCTTATTTGCTTTATTAACAGTGTCATTTTCTGATTCAGTGCAAATGTTGTCTTTTTCTTCTTTATAAAATTCTAAAGTATTGACTGGTGATATTTCTCTATATGTCTGTAAGGAAGGAATAAAGTATGTGTAGAAAATGCTATTTTTATCAAATAATTTTAAGTAGAATGATATTAGTTCATGTTCTATTTGTCCTACCTTTTAAAGAAGATATCTGCAAATTTAAGGAAGTTTTATTATGACCCTGAAAAGAAAGAATTACATAACATTTACTAATGGAGGTAATATTAATTATTTAAAATAAGATGGAGGGGAAAAGGGGGAAGAACTGTAATACTTTCAACATATTGTTCCTTTCCTGTTTTAAAAAAGCTGACTCATCACAAACTGACACCAAATCTTCATCTTTAAAATCAACATTATCTTTATATTCTTCTAAATTCTCTAATATTTTCCAACCTTTATCTTGATCAGTTTGAATGGTTTCATTAATGTTGATCTCATTTAATAATTTCTCTAAATTATAACTTTCTTCTTGTGCAGTAGATAAGTGCTTCACACACCTAAAACAAATAAATATTTGATCGAGCTCTGGTGAGCAACATGAAAATCTGATAATGCTTAAATGATTAATTGCAAATAAAAATTTGGCAAAATGTGGTGATTTCTTTTTTTCACTTAAATAACTCAAATTTGACATGACAAGATTAATTTTGATTAAAATGTACATGTTTAAAGAAAAAACAATATCAGTCAAGTCATTACATTACTTTTAGTAGAACAAAAATATTTTATAAATAAATAATTTAACCCACTTGCTATTGACAGAAGTTAAAAATCTACATCTTTATTTCTTTATTGGTTTGGGGAGTTATGTACAAAAAATTTAGCGCTTTTCAAAAAATTATGCCTTAAAAACCGGTTTTTCCAAAGTTCCTATAAAATGAAGATTTTTGGATCATGACCAATTTAAAGAGTGTGAAAAAATGCATAGGTACATTTTTAAAATTCAAATTGCACAGCTTGTGTTAATAGTAGAAAAATGTTATGCATACTGTTAGAATCCTCATAAACTCTAGTTTTTGGACATTTAAGAATAATTCCTGTGCTACATACAGTTTAGGAGCTATGTGTTAAAATCTCCCAACTTCTCAAAACTTTTCAACCATTCTTACATTTTCCAACGTAGCTTCTAGAGGCTAGGGATGAAGCCACTAGTAATATATAAAATTAAAGTATGTGTTAGGGTGTGTCAAATTCAATTTTATTTGTCAATAGTAATATGTAAGATTTTAACTCTGTTTTTATAAAACGTCAGACTTTTACAAAAAGCTAAATTTGTCTGACCTTTGTACTACTCTGTTGTTTGTATAGTCTGACGTTTGTCTCTCTGACGTTTTTTGCTATGATGTTTGTCCTTCTGACGTTTTTACTAGTACCTTGTTAGTTTATCTTTGATTTCTATCCTAACTTAATGATTGTAGGATGTTTCTTTACATAGTGTTACGGTTGAACAGACAGAAGGACAGACCAAAAGAGGGTAATATGCAGATATTCATTAGTCAAGAAATATCAACATTCTATCTGTAATAGCGGCAGACTAAATTACAGGTTTGCACTGATATACCCATCCATTATTTAGAAATTAATCCTTGTGTGTAAGAGTGTATATGAGGGAGGGGGGGGGGTAGTTTAAAGTTTGTTTGTTTATTACTTCATGTCAGGTTATGTTAGGTTAAATTGGGTACTGGGTAGCCCTGCTTGGCTCAGGTATAGGACTACCAGTGATCAACTTAATCGGGCACTTTGTTTGAAGGCACCAAATTACATTCTCCACGTAGCATTACAGACACTGACCAAAGAGGTTATAAATATTGGTTTCAAAAATTTAAGCCATCATGAAATCTAAAAAAACTATATTTATCTATCCCATTTCTTAATATCACTGAAATCTGTAATCATAGAGGAGCTGCTTATACATACCTTATGCATATATCACCTTAAATGGATCAAACAAGACAGTTTGTTAGTAATATCCACAGTTGACAATGTCAGGAAATCTTCCAACTGTGAAAAAACTGGCTGCTATTACAGTTGTGGACATCATACTATGTGTAATTGTCCAAACATTATATATTTTTGAACTGGATCTTGCCTTTGGCATTTTAATCAACGGTTTGCATCTATTTCCAATATGCAGAAGGAATGGTGGTTTTAAATATATGAAAAATATGGAAAACTGTATTTTATGTTTTATCTAGTTATGTTTTTTGCTTCATGGTTTCTAACCGATTTCAACGGACGGAAAGTAATCGGATTAAAAGCCATGATTGAAAAATGCCCACAAAAGTTAAGACTTAAAATGTAGCACAAATATGTACTGGACAAAATTACATAATTCCTTTACACAATGTTCTACAAGTCGCATAATCTCTCACTTTTTATATATATGTAGGTGTCCATCTGTCTCTCTGTATGCTTTGTTTTCTTAGAATATATCTGTTTTAAGATTAAAGTAAAATATATGCCAAATGAAAAGCTTAACGAATGAGAAAAATCTTTTTTGAATTTATTTACCTTACAATTTTATGGCAAAAGAAATTTAAGTATAAAGAATTTTACAATTCTTATTGCTAATTGATTTAAATAATAGTTACTATATTCTGTGGATATTAAAATAAAAAAATCATAAGACTTAAACCAGTTCTATTAGCCTCGAAGGGCTGGAAGCTAGGGCACCAAACTGGTGTTAATTTTATTTTATTATTTGTGGAAAATTGTACCTTGAAGTTAAAGATATGAGATTTACCAAAATGAAAGCCTTTGAACATGATTATAATTTAATTCTAAATACCTTACATTAATATAATGATTCTCATTTGTAAACCACCATTAATTAAAGGCCGACACCAAATATGTGTCTTTGGTTGCCTGTAACAGGTTTGTTATCAACAGTATGCCTCATAATTGTGCCTGTCAGTTTTGATAGACAATTAATGCTTAACTTCATTACTTATGGAGTCAACATATTATTGAGCTTAATTTTTGGATTGAGTTTTGTAAGTATATTTTTGCAAAGAACAACTAATATTTACCAACTTTTCTCCCACCCTGTTAAAAATTGAGATTGTGTTTATTATTCCTAGAGGATAATACCAAAGTGATGTTTAGCACCTTCCAGTGGTGATGTAAAACATTTATTAGGTGAATATACTTGGTTTCTGCAGATTAACATTAAGCTGGAATGTGCTAAACTTCACTCGTGCATAGTCCCCTTTCTTTCACAATTAATAGAATAAAAACAAGGATGACAACATCCATAAAAGCAAAGCTATGAGACGCTAGGACAAATGCACATTAACACTTGTAAAGTGTCAGAACTGAATAATCAGAACATGAACATAAAAGCATAAATGTATAAAGGTCGAAACAATATTGTTGAAAAACTGCTAAAATACAGGATAATGTTTAAGAACATACTTACATTTTTTTTTGACTTAATCATAAAAATTTGATAAAAATCAACATGTTTAAAATGGACATACAGGCATTCTGGTAACAATTATAGAGTTGCTACCCTTTCTAAATCATACCTAAATATTATAGGAATCATCATGCAATGTTTGAACAATTCTAACATGCCTGAAATAACAAATAAAGCTATCCGTTCCAGACAGATGTGCTGACTGACTGACCCTAATTATGGAAAAGCTTCAGTTTAAAAATGGATTTTGGTCATCACACATTCTATATTCTAGCAATATTCTTGCAACCTTAGCACTAATAATATCTTATTATTAAGTGTGTTCTAAAACAACCCGGGGCCCTCACACTAGAGCATCTACAAGAACAGATGTCCATACCATATTCAGCTCCAAGATTGAATAATGAATCTTTTAATAGGACGCAGACAACTTTGAGAACCATTTCTGAACTTATCCCAAGGAATCAATTAATTGTAATAAGATAATCTAAGGTCTGAATTTAGTAGCTGATTGGATCTATGTAAACAGCTGATCTTAATGTATATTAAAAAGAAAAATATTTTACATGTCCTCTATGGGTGGTATAGTCGCTAGTATACAATATTGAAATGTTTTGTCTTAACCTAAAGATTTCAATATGTACTGAACTGTTTGAGTTCTTAATTTTGAGTAAAATTCATGGTCTCTGGGATGTTTTCAGGCAGTTTTTTTTTTAGATTTAAGGCTTGAAGTGGTTTGGGGCTTCTCTCTGTCCCATTCTTACTCCTTTCAATATGATGCCCCTAGATGAGTTCAGCCGCTAAGGTATTTTATAAAGTAGCAAAATATCAATTTTTAATAAGATTAGCATATTTAGTCATGATTCTGTTTCGGACCACAGGGAAGAAACTATCTAAAACATCAGACAAAATCTAGAGATTAAAGTATTAATTGATCTGTGTTGTAACTAGAGCACCACC
The DNA here is from genome assembly GCA_900241095.1 of Acartia tonsa. Classification (NCBI taxonomy): domain Eukaryota; kingdom Metazoa; phylum Arthropoda; class Copepoda; order Calanoida; family Acartiidae; genus Acartia; species Acartia tonsa. The sequence continues at coordinate 3,693 of LS051136.1, read as the reverse complement.
ACCAGCATCCATGACAGATATGCCACCACCTAGCTATGATCAGGCAACACAATATCTAACTACAACTGCACCAAACATGGAATATCCACCTACCTACACCCAACATGGAAAATCCACCTAAACCTACATCAAACATGGAATATCCACCTAAACTTTCATCTAACATGGAATAACCACCTAAAAATAACATGGAATATCCACCTGCATCCAACATGGAATATCCACCTAAAGGGCGTGCAAAAAAAAAATGCGGACATTTTTAAAATTAAAATTGCGCGGCTTGTGTTAATAGTAGAAAATTCTTATGCATATTGTTAGAACTGTTATGAACTCTAGTTTTTGGAAATATAAGAACGGATCCTGTGCTACGTATAGTTAGGGAGCTACGTGATGAAATGTTCCTATTGCCTTAAAACTTGAATTGCGAGTAAACCAGAAAATTAAAAAAAATATTGAAAAAAAATAAACCTATTTTTAAAGCTTTTTAAATATTTGTATTTATTTGTCATACAAATCTTCTAATTGAATATGAAAAAATCTACGAATATTTGTACTGAAATCATTCTTTTACAATGGATCCTTCAACAAGGTA
>LS051133.1:944-11200 GCA_900241095.1 Acartia tonsa | reverse complement strand
GAAAAATATCATATTCATTTTGCTTGGCCTACTAAAATATTTATCTGATTTTCACGTGACATAAATGTCAATTTACAGTGTCATTAGATTCAAGAAAGAAATTGTTAATTGTATTCTTTATTTTTATTATTTTTTTTGTCATTCGTCTGACACTGTAGCCATAAATTAGCTTGGCAAATTTTGATAACATTTTGCATCTAAAAGATATTGTCATTTTGTTAAAAACTATTTAAATGAAAGAAAATAATCTTTAGATTTAAAAGATTTGAGAGTGTTTATAGATGTGCCGGTCAATGTTACAAGTTTAAAGATCAAAGACAGAAAGATAAATGTGGACATTGGATATTTTTTCCTGGTTAAAAAAGTGCAATTCCTAAAATACATTATAACAAGGATGACAACATCTATAAAATCAAAGATCTGTAACGGTAGGACAAACTTGCATTACACTTGTATAGTGTTAAAACTAAATTAGCAGATTACAAATAAACAAGTCTAAACAAAATTGCAAGTAAATTTGTTGTAAAACCCTTTGAAGACAGGGTGGTGTCTAAGAACATATTAACATTTTTAGTGGTTTGTTATATAGATGCTTTGCTCATAAAATTATACATTTTTGTAATGGGAATTAGTATACCAAAAATCAGATAAAAAGAATAATTAACTCAATTAAAAAAAATTGTTTTTAAAAAGATTAAAAAATCAACATTTTTTAATATGGGACATTCTGGTAAAGATTATAAAGTTGCTATTATTTCTTAATCGTACTTAACTGCTACAGTAATCTTAAAGTTTAAATCAATAGGACAATTATATCATGCCTAAAATAACGATAGGAGCTACCCATTACGGACGGACGGAAGAACCCTAATTATAGAAAAGCTTCGCTTTGAACAAGAGTAACAACATTAAGAGAAGTAAATAATCACTAAAAAGAATAGTAAACTGTACTACACACAAGAAAAAGATAAACTGTGTAGATAACGAAGTGAAGACTACACAGAGATAAAATGAGTAGAGACCATATTAGTGCAATAAAAACCAATGTCCGTAGAGACTGTTTTTTTTTAATAATATCCATATGTTACAATTTAGCTTCCTTAAGCATATTCTTCCTGTATCTCGACGTTGAGTGTAAAAAATGTGTAACACAAGTTCTAAGATATAGTACTAATATATAAAAAAAACGATGAAAATAAGTTAATAGCCATTTATTTTAAAAAAAAAATTTATGTTGTTACGCTACTTTTATACATAGAATTAGAATACAAGATAAAAGAAATATATTTAAGACTTCTGCAAGTTTCTTGCTTTGTGGACTAAAATTTGAACGCTATGTAAAGAATTTCAATAGAATTAGATCACTGTTTATTCAAGAAATGCTTCACTGAAAATTTATTCATTTGATTATATGATATAAAATCAACTGTATAAAAACTTGTATATTCATAGAATTTCCATATTTTTAATTAAATTGTTTTATTTCTCAATGTTTTATAAAAGATAAAAAAACAAGTCCTTTGAAAACGCAAAGAGTAAATATAAAAGTATGGTCTAGAATAATCATTTGAAAAAAATTACAATACTCTAATAATGAATGAAAGAAAAGGAGTTTCAACATTAAGACACAAGTTATATTTGTTAGAGATTTTGAAAATAGCCATTTAAACTGTTCTGACGATTCCGTAACTGGACATAAAACTAACTTTTTAAGTTAGGATAGAATGAGTAAATGTTAAAAAAGCACCACAAAGATAATCACCAGTTAAGTTAAAGCAAAGGCTCAAAATGATTTTTTTCTTCAAAAAATACTGTTGTTTTTGTCTCTAGACTTAACGTACTGTAAATTTTAAACAATACTAGAAATTTCTCAAAAAGAACATCAAAATAAAGTTTTTACATCTGAGGTATTTAATTTGCAGAAGAATTTGCAATTTGTATCATATGATTTTCTTTTCTTTGCAGATGCACTTCATAAAAACTATCACACAATATATTTCTTGCTCACAGCTAAAAATAGTCTAACAAGGATAGCAGTTTACATAGTTAAACAATAATAGGTTTGATTATTGATCTTCCTTAAGTGCAAAATTTGAAATGAATTAGAGGTTTCAGTAATGGTTAAAAAAATATAGTCTGCTTTGTAGGGAAGCTTCCAGTTGTCTCTTTGGTGATTTTAATTTATTATATTATACGAAGGGGGAGAGAACAAAACATACCCCTACTCACCATTAAGGTCATCAAGGTCCATGTCCCCCACACCCACACAAAAGGTGGTTGAATTCCTTTATTTAAAAAATTATATTGGAATGGAGGGGTTGATTTCCTAATCACTTTTAAGTCATTTTTATCAATATTTTTATTAAGATCTCATGTTTTCATCGACGAATAAAGTTTACTCTAAGTTAACTGAGTAATTTACAGCCGAGCTTGTTCATTTTTGTGAGGGCTGTAAACATCTTGTTTATCCAACAGTTTTTTTTCTTAGAATGTTTTGATTGTTAAGAATAGATATAAGAAACAGTTTTGTTTTTGCAAACAACTTTAGTAATATTATTATATTAGTAGGCAAAGGAAAAACAGAACTTTTCAAAAATATTATTCAACTTTGGCAGGAAAAAAACTTTACCTTGTCATTAAAAAAAAACTTTTAATCCTTAGTTATTTTTCATTAGACAGGTTGAAACTACAATGGTTTAAATAATTAATCTAATTTTGTTTAAGATTGAATGTAAATCGTGGATGCAATTACAAAAGGAGAGAGATGAGATAATCCAAAGAGAAATAGAGAAGACAAAAATGGAAGCTGAAGGGATGTATAACCGAGTACTCCAGGATGACCGGAAGCGCTGTGAATATCTACAGAAAGAAAGAGACAGGGAGGACAGCTACCTTATATTAAATTTCATCAAATCAAAGATACAGTGATAGATCCATGAAATTAAAATTATTTTGAGGGTTTTGTTTCATACAAATTAAGTCTTGTTATGTTAAATCAGTATATGATGTAAAATATTCATCTTAAAATACCTTTCATTTAGAGATTTTTATATTTAGATTTTTTAGTTATAGGTAATAATAAAGTATCTAACAATGTTGACTCATAGTCCAGGGATCTAAGGGATATGATTTTTAACGATAAGTTTTATACTCTCAATTATGATAAACAAATTACCCCTTCTGTCGATTAAAATCATTGATGATAAAGTTTTACCACTGCAGATTTGTACAACCCAATCAAGATTTAATAAAAGTTCCTAAAGTTTTCTGGCCAACGAATGAGAGAACATCTTCATAAAACTTTAGGAACTAGTATAATTTACAGTCCAAAATCCCTCCCACAAAAGATCTATAGTATAGATGTAACAAATACAAATAACCCCCTTTTCCAAGGACCTTTTTCGTTTGCTACCAAATTATTTTCTATTGGTTACTTTTCAAAGACTCAATTGAGAGTCGGTACAAGGTCCTTGGGATGGGTTTGGGTATATACATTTATTTAACTCCTTCCCTCTCCAGTGTTTTACTCTAATCCTCTAACCCTGATGATTTCCACAGTGAACTACAAATAAATTAGATTTTACTTAAATGTATGTTTAATGAATAAAGCGTATCAAGTGTAATGTATCCTATAGAATAGAGAATGAGCAGAGAGTTCGCGAGGAGCTCCTGAGCAAGGAGAGGGAGGAGAGGAGACAGAAAGACGAGGCGAGGAAGGCGGAGATCCGGAGGCAGGAGGAGATCCTCGCCAACTCCAGAAATATGCGCAGCAAAACAGTTGACCTGACAGAGCGCAGAGATTCTCTTCTCGGCGGCGGCGGAATCCAAGTTTATCATTATAAGGACAAAGGTATCTATTTTATTTATTGGTTCAGTAGAATATTCTATTACATAATTAACCAATGAAATTTAGTAGCATTACATCTTTTGATCATACTTTAAGTTAGGTTAGGTTATATTGAGTGCCGCAGGGTAATGGCACCACAGTAAAGGTCCCTCTGGGTTATGATTAGGGCAAAAAATTACCCCTCGCCCCCCCCCCTCCCCCATCTTGTTTTCAATCTATTTTACAGTGCTCGACAGGCATTGTAAGGTTAAATAACAAACATACTGTTTACGTACAACAGAAGTTGTGACGAAATATCCTAAAAATAATTATGGCACAATATTACAAATTAGAAAATAAAGATTCTTTAACGATGCAGCGTGTAAAATATCAAATGATACAAATAGATAATTTTCAGTTGTGCCAGAAATAGTAAAGCAGACTCGCCAGGAGGAACTCAGACGAAAGAATTCTGTCGGATTCAACTTTGGTACAGACCTACTTGCTTCACTCCCCTCCTCTCCAGAGCCACAGCCAAGTATGAATGGTCACCAGGCCAATGGACAAGCCGTGAACGGTATGAACGGCGTAAACGGTATGAACGGCGTCAACGGCCTGAACGGAGTCGCCAACGGGGTGAATGGAAGTGCATTGAATGGAACAGCGAATGGTGGTGGACAAAATGGAAGTTACGAAGCTCGTGTTTTTCCTCAACAGGTAGACCAGCTTAACTTTATTTTTAAAGGCTTACGGTCAATCAAAGATATATAAATTCAAGGCGGCTGTTGATTTTGGAAGCGGTTATTAGGTTTCTTCAATTTTATTATCAGTAAAGTAAAAATGTATATCTCGGATATCTTTTTAAAAAGTTTTTAATTTGTAGACAAAGATGAACAGATTACCTCCCCGCCCCATGAAAGACCCCATGGCTCCAAGCAGACAGTTCCAGAATAACGTTGACTCCGCCTTTATGGGCAACGGTGGCGGACACGACGGTCAGAGCAATGGTTTCTGTGACCCAAGCAACATATACAAATCAGTTATGGGGGGTAAAGGATATTATTAAATATTTAGAATTAAAAATGTTAATGTTAAAATTTTATTTTCTTTTATTTAATAAAATTATATAATTACATAAAAAAAACATACATTTCATTATCTTTTATTTTATATTCATAGATTTCAATTTTTTTTTATATATTTTGAATAAAATTTAACTCTTCTTTCAGCTTATTCAATTAATTTTTTAATATGCTTTAAATTTTATTTTTTTTCTGAAAAAAAAACATTTATTTTATAGTATCATAAAATTTTCATATCATATTCACAGTAAGGCTAATTTTGAAATACAACAATAATTTAATTTTAAATTTGATTTTTAATAGATAAAATAGAACTTTTTATTGTATTTTGGTTTATTAATCGTTTATCTTTTATATCATCATAATATCAATTGATTATTTCTAATAATGATTTTTTATTTCCTAAAACCTTATGTATTTGTTTTAAATTTGTGGTTTGTTTATATTTGGATTTAAAATCATTTATTTGGCTCCCATTTTTTAGAACAATTTATTTATTACTCTATGACGATTATGTTTTGAAAGTCAAATATTAATATTTCTGTATCTTTAAATTTAGAAAAATATACAAATATATATATTTAGATTTTTAATAACTCTTTTTCCATTGAGCTTAATTATTTATAGTAGACGTGGTAAATGGGGAAAAAATTAAATATGAATATTTCGATCACGCAACCTTTTATATAAAACAAGTCTTTTTTGTGTCACATAAAAGCGTTTACTAAGCTTCAAAGTAAAACCAAAACTTTATTTCCTTGATACAGCTGTAACCAACAACTAATTAATTTTAAAAAATACTTGTAAAGGTTTCTTAATTTTGAGCAATTTTGGGAGACAAAGATTAGTGTGGTAATGACGATTTTTTTATTTGTCCACCAAATATTAGTTCAGATTTATTTCACTTGTTGGCTATAACATCTCCACGATATTAGTTACTAATTTTATTAATAATATTTGCTAAAACCTCATAATTTTATGGGTGGTTATTGTAATCATTGTATTATATCATCAAGATAGATATAAACACCAGCAGGTTTTGCAGGTTTTGTGGAAAATAATGTCCTGGTCAGGTAAATTTGTTGTCAGTTTTATCTGGGTAAATTGCAAAAACTTTTTATCAGTACCCAAAAAAATTTCAAAAACTAAACATCTTTCGTTTAAATTTAGATTTTATGCTATTTAAAGTAAAAATAAGGTCACTAAAGAAAAATGCTGAAATACTTTTTTTATTTTAAAGTTTGCTTTGGCCATGAGACATGTTATTTGATTGCATTCTTACATTTTTAGGCTCATCGACTGTTAATTCTTATTATTTAGTGATCTAAGTAAAATTTAAGTAATATTGCCAATTAATCATAACCTTATGTAGAAAAGGACACACAATTATTTATTGACAGAAACACGTAGTTGTATTTTTGCTAGTTTTAATAAAAATGGCAGCATCCCAAACGACCAGAGTGTAGTGGTTTCAGAGATCTTACATGACACTCCTACGCACACAAACAAAGACACACCCAGTTACTGAAGTACACAAAAAGTACTATAGGTTAATATCTGATTGTGTTTGTACTACTTCTTGGGCTCTGTGATCTCTAAAACGGCTGGATATATGTGAAAAAATCCCTATAACGACGTTTACTTAATTACTTATCTTGTAGTTATATAAAGGTACAGCGGCTTAAATTTAAATACTTTTTATATTGAATACTTTATTGTAATGATATCATTAAATGAACAATATTTATGAAATGTTGATTTATTAGAGTCCAATTGTAGAGGATTTGACAACAGAGGTGATCTCCCTGGAAAAGCTCACTTTGGTCTTCCTAAACAGAAAAAAAATATTTGGATTTATTACAGTACAGAGACAAAGATGTATCTACCATAAAAAGTAATTTAACATATAAATGCTTATCTTATATATCAGCCAAGGATTCGCCAAAAGAAATACATTTTAGTTAGTGTAAAAGATGAACTGACGAATACAAATATACGTTTTCAAACGCATTTCTTTATGACAAACAGATGGACATTTCGGATCATAGACTAGCTTCGTTATTTAAAAGTACCCAATGTACGTCCATTATGCCTAATCAAAAAAAGTTTTTTTAGTTTTCAGCTAAAAAATAATTGAGAAGTAAATCTAAAACTAATACAAGAACATATTTTAGGTTCTTATTTAAGATAGGACATGTCATTAGGTGAAAAGAGCAAGAATATAAGGATGGGGCAATAGTGGATAAATTGATATTTATCTATTCTTATGATGCAAATATAATTCATTTGATTGTTTCAACAATAACATTTTATATAGAAGACTTGACAGAAGGTTAATATTATTTGAAATATACCCCTTTCTCCCAAGTAAAAAAAAAAAACAATCTTAGAAGTTAGCAACCAAAGTTTAAAAATGTTCTATTTTACATTCGAAAAGAATCCGTTTGCAATAGTTTGTTAACTTTACTCAAAGTTTAATGAGAAACATTTGTCTCATTGATAGAAAATGCGGCAAAATCCCTCAAGTCGACAAGTTGACCAAACATAACCCACCCACATAACATAAAAAAAAACTTTTTTGCAACCCCCAAACAGGCCCTAACATTGTAGGGCTCTCCTTTTTTATACTTGGCCAAATTCTATGATTCTATGCATTTGGATTTTTAAAAATCTGTATAGGGGGCGGGGGGGTTATGTGTACTCTAGTTTGAATAACAGGGATAGTCATTGAAAATGCTTTTAGTTTAAGCATGTGTTAAGCAGAGTTATTGCAAAAAGTGCAACTCAAGGTTAACAAGAATGATCTAGTTCATTACAGATAAACAGATGTCCATCCTTAATGATGGTACGCCAAATTAACCCTTCTGTATATTACAATTAGTAGTTTAAACGTTTGAACATTCAACTTATTGAACCAACCAATAAAAATTCAATAAAGGCCAAAAAAGTGGTTAAGCAAACGAATAAGAAAATGTTATCATAAAATTTTTGAGACTTTTGTAAAAAACAGCCCAATGTCCCCTCCTTCTCTGGAAACAATTGGTCTTATATGCAAGTTTTTAAGTAGACGTTCCCCCTTATTCTTATAATTAGCTAGCACAGTATGATTAAAACTTTATAACTTTTAGAGCGCTTTACATTTTACAGTGAAACTGCAAGTAAACATTCTTTTCAGAGACAGAATAAAGTGGCACCAAAAAAATGGCGTCCTACGATAAAATAACCAATGAGAGGCGAGTATAAATTTTACCATTGGTGTATACTAGCCTCTTATTGGTCAACTTTGTTCTATGACGACATTTTTTGGTGCCCCTTTTAGCTGTCTCTACTTTTCAGCCAGACTGTTTCTAATAAGGTGACAGTTATTTTAATGTATATCCTCACCAGACTCGATGCAAAATTGATTTAGACAACCTTTACAACAAATACTTGACATTACAATTTTAAAATACGCAGACTAGATAAAAATTTATCTAGCACCCTTTAAAATAAAAAAAAGGTTTTTTGTTTCTTTGATAGCAGAAAAGAAGCAATAAGAATAAAACCATTTTTAGAGAGAAAATATAACTATATATAATTTTTAATCATTATTAATTGCTTTCAGTGATTAAATAAATTAATTATTTTTTTTTCTGTCAAAATTAGTAAGCTAATTAAGAATTTTTGTGCCAGCCAAAAATGCAGCAGCAATTAAATGATAAAAAATGTTAATAGAGACCTGCGCACGCAGACCGCCCAGCTAACATACAATTTTTTAGAGAGAAAAAAAAAGAGAAAGAGAGAGAGAGGTATATATTAGGCAAAAGGGAATGGTAAAGGAAGGAGAGAAAAAAAATATTAAAAATGCAAAGTTGCGTAGCAAGTTTAAATAAAACATAAACTGCATTTATTGTTAAGCAATGCAGTTTTTGTAGCAAAACTAAACTAAAACTCTGACTTATATGCATTATTTTCATAACCATCTTTACACAAATGGTAGGGAAAAAATTGTAAATGGGATGTAAAACGTACTTGCAGTTTACCATCCCTTCTTAAGCATTATTGAATTAAAAATATAAGATTTTATTCAAATACACATCTTATTGAGGGAAGCAAAACATAATAGAACACCAGAGCATGTCTAAATGAGTTTCTAATGAGTACTTGGATTTTTTTACCCTTTACACAATACAAACACCTTTGAACTCTCAGGCAATTTAAAATACTTTATAAATTCTTGAAAGAACAAAACTAGAAGTTATAAAAAAAAATAAAAATCATCTTACTTCATAAATCTTGTATTTGTTTAAAAATATAAACAAAGTAACTTAGGATTAACAATTTAAGTTTTTATATGGCTCATCCGATATCCTAACTAATGTTTGTTTAAAGTACTATAAGTATTAAACCAATGTTTTAGTTATACATTATGGGGTATCTTGAAATTGAAATCACAATTAAAATCTTAGTTTAGTACGATAGATTATAAATTATGTTATGTTAGATTTTTGTGTTAAGATTTGATTTGTCTCAACGTAAAGAGAAAAATAAAATAGATAGTACGAGTACGGTCAAAAATTAAAACCCATGACGATTGATACAAATTAATTTGTTACCATGATTAGACAGTTGGACAAAATTGATGTTATTGTTCAGTTAAAATAAACATTATTTATTCTTTAAGTGGGTTTAAGGATATATAAAATACACCTAAAATACTCCAATACTTTTGATTTGTTACAAGCATGCACGTCACGTCCAAGATGGAGGGGATTTCATCCCCCGTTTTTAATGTACTTTCTGCTTATATTATATGTGGATTACTTTTCCTTAAAATTAGTTTACCCCTGTGATATACATTTTTTTGGAGGGGATGAGGGTTGAAATTCACGCACTATTTCTCTACCAGAATAGCAATGTGTCCCCTTACTCCCCAAAATTAAAATTCCATTATTTTCTTTGCAGATGAATGTATTTGTCTGACAAAACAAGAATGAAATAGTAAAAACATTGACGTGTCATGTCATTTCTTCTTTTCAAACGTAACGTGCAATTTACAAATAAATTATTTTAGTTGTGTAATGATTTTCTATTTTTTTCAAGTCATGTGATTTTCTAATTCTATGTGTGAAAAGCGGGATGGGAGACCAGATACGTGCACGCCGTCCATTCTGCACCGTGCATCAATGATCCTAGGAGCTACACCAGAAGAGTCCTACTGTGCTAGAAAGGTCCTAGGGTAGATGCCAGACTGAATTCTGGTCACTTCCCCCAGTTCAGGGGGTTTGGGTAGGGCTAACAATCCTTCCCTAGAAAAAACCTGCTCACGTTCAATCTGCACAAAGTAAAGACCAATTTAACTTTGGGCT
>LS051129.1:14979-29682 GCA_900241095.1 Acartia tonsa | reverse complement strand
CTACAAAATTCCGCTGGAGCTGAGCAAGTATCTGAAGAGTGAAAGGGACCTGGTACCATGGACGGTAGCATTAAGGTTATACTTACCAAATTTATTGAACAAATGAGTACCTTGCCAAATTACCCTGACAAGCCCAGTGGCGCACACAGGGTTTTGCCAGAGGGGTGCTCGAAACACACCTGATAGTTTTAACACTCCCTTTACGATTTTGGATACCCTTTTTAAACCAGAATTGAGTGGGGTGTGATCCTGTGAAGAAGGTGTATTCTAGAAAACTATATGTTTGTCTTTTTTTAGTTTTAAGGGGGTGAATAGTGATATACCACCCTAGGTTACCTTCACTCGCTTACACACCTAAGTCTGCTAATACTTTGCACAAGCTGTGTCATAATTAAAGACATAAAAGGTTGCCCACTGCGGATATGTCAGATGCACAACATTTGTAGCCAAAGTAGGGGGAATGCCTTGGCCCTAATCAGGCGTAACTTACTGCAATGCTCAGGTAGGTTTGGTTGTTTACAATAAAGGCAATGTTCTACGTTGTTATCAATCGTCACCATAGGTATTTTAAGCATAATACTACTATAAATATATTTTTAAATGCTTTTTAGGATTTATTTTGATTAATTAAATACATGTTTTATCGTAGTTTTTAATTCTTATGTTATTTTTTAGGCATTTGGCTGATTTGAAAGATTTGTTTGGGTAAGTATTAAATTAACTTTTATTTAAGTTCAAAATTTGTGAAATTTTTGTGATACCGCTAGGGATCTAAAGGGATTAGACAATGCCCGATGAATTAATGTACATTTCCAATGATGATACACACATTTACCCCTCTTGTAGATTACAGTTTTTGGTTGAAACGTACGTTTGGACACTCAAATAAATGAAATTCAATAAAAGTCCCTAAGGTTGTTAAGCCAACGAATAAGTAAACGTTATTATCAGACTTTAGGGACTAGTGTAATAAATTATTATAATTATAATAAATTATTTTTCCGCTACCTGTGGCAAAGTTTTCCAACCATTGTCTTATCCCTGACTTTTATGAATCAAACTTCAAACAGATGAAAAGAAAATGAAATGCAAATATGCTAATAAAGTTTGATATTATATGGTTACATACTAAGTAACAGGATGTCTATGTGTCTGTCTGTTTGTATCAAAGGATCTAGTTAATTAACGAACCGATTTGATTCTCCTTTAAATTTACCTTCGTATAGGTCCTGGGAAGGTTTTTAACTCTTATAGGTTAGGGTCCCACGCTCCCAATAGAAATATCCCCCTCCCCCAAATGACCCCCAAAAGCTTGAAAGTGGGAGGGTTTACTATTCAGCCCACCCTTAGAGGTTTCTAGGGGCGTAGCCGCCAGTATCTAATAAGACATTCATAATTTTAAGAATTTTAAAAATAGTTTTTCTCAAATTTATAATTTTTTTCTTTCATATGGATGATTTGCAAATTTAAAAGTTTTTAAAGTAAATAATATCTTAAATTGTTATATAAATTAGTATAAGAGTTTTAGATAATTAAGATTATTCTTGAAAAGCAAATGGAAGGTTTAATTTTTTGCGTCTAAGTTGACAAAAGTATTCAAATAAAACTTTAACCTTTTTTATTAAAACCTTCAGTGTCTGTAAAAGGGGTGATTTTGTTTATCGTAATCTTGGGTGTTACAATCTATTGTTTATTGTCTTATCCCTTAAGATCCCTGATTTAATCATATGTCATCAATTATATGACTTATAAAAATTATAGATGGGAATAGATCTCATAGGAGGTTCCCTCGCTAAAACATTACATGTACTATCAGCCCTTTGGCCGCTAGCATTTTTTTTAGATGGAAATGTTCGTTTCCAGCAATTTTACTTGAGCTAGATCTTTAAATCATTTAGTGCTACCCACTGCTACTGTTACTGACAGTACTGCCAAAAAAACATGGATCTTAAAATCAAAATGGCGGTGGTGAGTTGGTAAACACTTTGGAAACACCCACCGGCTCAGCGGTAGTAGTCATTTTACGATACTAGTGAGCCGGTCGGTGTCCTATGAATTCTTGTCAGCCCTCAGGTTGTCAAGGAGGCAAAAGGCTGCCTCGCCTCAAAGAGAAAATACGAGTGCTGGTGGGTGTTTCCAAAGTGTTTTCCGGATCACCACTGCCATTTTGATTTAAATATCGCTATTAGGTGAGCCGCTTTCAAAATCTGCTCACTCGGCAGTTGGATCGCTGTGATTTAAATATAAAGTATCCAACTTTGATTGTAACTTATTTTATTTATTTAGTGAGGGAAGTCAAAGAAGCTTGATCCTGCAGTATGCCAGGAAATTACTAGAAGATGTTTACACAAGTCTTGGCTGGGAGGACAAAGGATCACACAATGAACGGTAAGTTTTAAAACATAAAAAAACCATTTATTCAGTGACAGAATACGCTTACAAAGCAGTACATACAATAATACACCATGATGCTGCTTAGTACCTGGTGTACTTTACAATTATTCATAAGATATATCTATAATACAACGATGTCCGTCCGTCCGTCTGTCCCTTAAGATCTCGGTAACCACTGAACCTATCGGATTCTACTCTTCAGGGAATATACCTATTGGTCCTGTGGTGAATTTAAAGCTATCTTTTTGGGGGGTGGGACACTCTAAACCTCCCAAAAATGAAATTTCCCCTCCCCTCAAAAAAAAAATTGTTGGGAGAGTATGGTTCGCAGCACCCGAAATTTTTTTATATTTTTTATTTTTTTTTAAAACTACCTCATTGGACAAAGCCCCTAGAGGCTAGGGGCGAAGCCGCTAGTAAATTAAATTGTATCACTAACAAGTAGATGTTAGGAGGTAAGGGTGTGGCAATGAGTTCAGTAGGCTTCCCTAAAATTAGGAATATGAGTATCCGAGATGTTTTTCAGGACTTAAACAAGGATGACAACATCTATCAAACGGAGTAGTAAAGCTCAAATGGACACTCTTAATTATAGTGCAGTTTTGCAGTGGTCATAAAGAGAGTGAGAACAAAAAAGAGAGAAAGAACTCGGGATCACAGGAAACAATTAATCATTTGAAATATTTGATTGTGACTTTTGTAGTTTGACTGGCATACCAACAGACTATTTTAATCATATACTGACTTTCATTTCAATTAATATAGTTGCTTCGTCAATGAAATTATAAATATTGGAGGCAACATAATTTTTCTTTAAGTTAAAAACTTCTTATGTTTTTTTAACATTTAATAATTTTTGGTGTTTTTTCTGCAAAGTTGTAATATTGTTATATTTATATTTTCATAAGCAAAGCTATTCTATAACTTGATTATGTTTGCTCGTCAGTCATGGCAAGTTACGTGTGACTATGCATACCATAATTTGATGATTTAAATGTTGACACAATTCTTATTTTCAAACTTTTTTATTTTTTTTTCGCTCCCAATGAACAGGACTGTACTTGTTTAAATAAAAATCTGCACTAACTTTTTTTTCTGATAAATCCTAATTAGTTTTATTTATAAAGTTTTTCATTCTTAAGATACTAATTGATTATAAGAATTGCATTTATAATTATATTGTTGTATAATAAATGAAAAAATCGTGCACAGGACTGCCGAGGGAGGTGTTAACAACCTAAAATAAAAAAAATAATCCCTATATAAAATACTAGCGGCTGTGCCTCTAGCATTTAGAAGCTCTGAGTAAAAGAGAAAGGAAAAAACCATTAAAATAATTAAATTTTAAAATCAAATAACCCAAAACAATCCCGGGACTTATGTGAAGCTGGCATGAAATGGAGAACTCTGTCGGTTCTATAGTTGTCAAAATCTTACGCTACAGACAAAAAAAAAACTTAAATTTTTATATAACAAGATAAACCCAAGTATCAAAAGATTTGATTTGATTTTTTATTGAATAATGACAACTGCATAGGTTGTTGCGGTTCCTGATTTTGAGATCAGCTGTTGATGCTAAGCTCGAGGACGCCACGAAAACCGCGGCCAATCTGTACCAACAAATTAAGGATGGAAAAAATATTTCTTCAGAACTACAGGTTGGTAACAGTTATTTCCCGCCTAATATTATTAACAGCTTTCCGCGGATATTAAATGAAAACCAGTTTATTTTAGCCCCGAAATGACGAAGGCACGGGTAAAAAATGCTGTTAATCTTATGATTGTACATTCTTATATTCATAGAAAACTGGATATAATACGATGCTTTTTTTGTATGGATGAGAACTGGTTTTAATGCACCGAATATTAATCGGTTTTCAGTGAATGCGAGTAATGAATTTAGAGCACACCGTGCCTTAAACAAACAAGATTTTTATCATGTTACCAAAATCACTAATTAAACATAAAATACGGGAATAAGGTATAACCAACAAACTAAATAATTCTAGAATAATATTTGTGGGGCAGATTAAAATTTCGTCTTTACTACAGAGGGTTGTCCTCCAAAATCACGAAATATCAGCTGAAAAGACCAAATATTTTTAAAAATTAATTTAGATCTTGTTTACATCTGATTAAATTTTTGTTGTTGACATAATAAAAAGTTTTGATTGTATTAAAACAAGGCGTGGTAGAAATTCCTCTTTTTAAGAAAAAAGTTATATTTATAGAAGTGTTTTTAACGTTGGATATTTTATGGTTTTTTGTTTGAAGATCTTCAATAAAGTATGGAAGATTTTATACAAAAATAATTTTCCGAATTTCTTTTAAAGATTATTTTTACATATAGTTTCCATGAGTACTTGATTAGGTTTTTAATTTAAGGTTGTTAGTGTTATTCCATTGAAAAAGTAATAGGCAAAAATAAATATTTTTTTCATCCTAAAATAGCAAAATAAATTCCTAATAATTCCTTTTACAGACATTTCTTTTGCTTAATGAAATTTTAGACGAATTATTTTCAATTCAGGAATTTATTTTTCTTAAGATATATTCTTAAGGAAATCTTATAAATTCAAAAAAGAATATTGATTCCGCCCCCGCAAATTTGTAATGAATTATATTACATAAATTCTTCCTTTTAATAAGTTTTAATGAAGAAATTTTTTTCATGTATAAAAATAGTTGAATTAATTTTCCTGGAACGTAGTACGGATTAATTGATTAAATTTTCTAAAGAATCTAAATCAACATAGATGATTTTGCATTTAAATTAAAATAATTAATATTTTTTGCGTACCATTCTCAAAAGTTGAAATTAGCATATCATCAAATGAAATTATAAAAAGGGTAATTTTCTGGGAGTAAATCTAGAAGGTTAGGGTTATTGCCCGTCTTTTACATCCCCGTTTTTTTTATATAAAACACTAGCGGCTACTAGATTTAAAAGGAACAAAAAAAATATTTTTTCGGGTGGGTAACCGTTCCTTTTTTTATTTGGATGGTTTAGATTCATTCGCCCAAAGTAGTTTAAAACCTTTCCTGGACATATTAGAAGCTACATAATAAAGGAGAACCGTATCGGTTCAGCTGTTAGTGAGATCCTTCGCTACAGACAAAAAAAGCTTACTACTTTATATAATACTAGCGACTTCGCCCCTAGCCTCTATGGGCTTTTCCCCCAAGAGGTGATAAAAAAAAAGTTAAGGTGAAATTTAAGTTACAGGTCAACTTATAAAACAAAATATGCATCTTTTTTTAATGTTATTCACATATTTGAAGAAAAAAACATGCATATTTTGTTTTATAAGCTGACCTCTAACTCTTAATTTTTTTCATTTTTACCTGTACAGAGACAACCTGGAGGCCTGCAGTATATGTAAAAAAATAATTGAATAACATCTCGTAAATAGATAAATTTATTTGGTTTGACAGAAATAGAATTGAACTTATATAATTCCCTGAATATTAATCAAATTATAGGAACCAAGACTTGTAATTAATGTATTTATCTGTAGCAGGGACAAACAATGTATTGTTCATTTTTTTTTGTTAAAAATTGATGACTCTTAAAAATTAAAAAAAATTCACATTATTTCTTTGTTAAATAGGATGATTTTTTTTTATAATTAAGAAAACCATAATTCATATTGTTGATTTATGCATTTTTGAATTGTCCTTGCCATTTTCAGTTTAGCATGATGAATCCTGTAACAGTCAGGTACAATTTAGAAAACAAACACTCTATAATAATTTACATAAAGTCCGTATAAATTTTTGTTTAGACTTTTAATAATGTTGAATATTAAATGGTTGTTTTTTTAAACCTTCAATTGGTAATGCTTTTTTCTCATTGTTTTAAAGCTAGTTCGAGCCTTTTCATTATTCGTGAATGAAGCAAACTTTTAAATGATAAATATGTGAACTCTTCATCCCTGTGTCCGTACTGTACAGCCATTCATGTATAAATGTAATTATAAGCAAAGCTACTATGTATTTTACATACCTAGATTATCTCGTACGGGCGGGTTTTGAAGTCCAGGACTTTTTGACTTGATGTACTGTCAAGGTCCTGGTCCAGCAATCCAGGAAGACAAAGGGTGGTTGATACGCACCCTTCTATGTCCAAACACCCAAGGATATTAGCTTAAGTAACATCCATCAGACAACCAACTCTCTGTGATGCACGACCTTTGTCTGAAAAGTCCTAACTGTGCATGGTAACGAGTTGCGCCTGTTTTGGGCCAAGGCATTCCCCCCACTCTAACTATTTACGTCGCGCATTTGACATAGTAGCAGTGGGAACCATTTTTAACGTCTTTAGTTTTGACGCGGTGTCGGACCGAGATTCGAACCTATCACCTTCCCGACGCCGAGCGAATGCGCTACGTGTTGAGCCACGGTCGCGGGTTAGGCTAAGGGTAGTTAATGGTAATTATATTATACATATTTATTTTTTAATTTACCAAATGTGGTGATTTCAGTATTAAAGTATTAACATTCCTGATTGGTCCAACTTCTGATGTTTCTAAATCAACTTCTTTCAATTCACATTCCTAAATAAACAAGCTTAGTTTTCATGAAAACTGATGCCTTTATTGAAATTAATAAAAAAATACTGTCCTTTTTATGAATTGAACAGATAATTAAACCCCATAGAACGTGTAGATTAGTATCTAAAATTGTACTAATACTCTAACACATCATATTGATGAAATGAAGATAAAAACTGTCCTTTCGTATGAACATGTGGACACTTTTTGACCAATAATGTAATCAGGTTGTTCCTACACTGGCATACTATTGGTCCAATAAAGTAATTGATCATCTAGACTTTATAAATCTATTACTAGTGGCTACACCTCTTGGGGCATTTAGCGGAACGTAAAATTTATTTTTTTAATTTACGTTAAGATCAGCAGTTTTTCCAAAAATCCTTTCCCGGCAGCTGGATTGGCCGGGTTACTTATTTTTTTTATTTCTCTTTGGAAGGTGGTGGTACTCTCCCCAAAAATAGTTTAAACCTTACATGGACTTATGAGAAGCTAACCTGTAAAGGAGAACCATATCGGTTCAGTGGTTAGCGAGATCCTTCGGTACAGACAGACAGACTTCATGTTACTTTATTATAGGTATAAAACCTACCTTAGTGAAAAATTTAGGTTTCCTGCCGTCGACAACAGTTAAGTCAAAGTACTCCAACCATTCACCTAGAAATTTTTTAAAAATCTGAATTTTAAGTGTAGGAAAACTTGATGGAAAAATATCACATCCTAATCATGCATCCCGACTGGAAATCTAAAGTACTGTACAGGTGTTATACATAATTTTTATCTTTACGTAAAAATTTTTTCAAACAATGTAAAAAGATATTAAAAAAAGGCGAAGCTTTTGTACACACAAATATGCCTTTATTTGACACGATAAGTCACACAATGTCATGAGCAAACAGACTGCAAATAAATAATTTCAAGAGAAGCTATACTCTGTATGTAATCTTTGACTTTTGACCTGATAAAGTATAAAGTACGTTAAAGTATAATTTTTTAGACTGGCTAAAATAATGTGCACTCTTATTCTGAATGCGAAATTCCAGTATGTTATAGCCGTCCGTCTGCTATTTGCTAAAAGCGAAGCTTTTCTATAATTAGGGTCGGTCCGTCCGTCCGTACGTCCGTCCGTCAAAGACAGTTAGCTCTTTTCGTTAATTAAAACAGGTTATAATTGCCCTATCGATTTCAAACTTTGCATTATGATTCCTGTAGTAGATAGGTACGATTTAGAAAGCGTAGCAACTCTATGATCATTAACAGAATGTCCGTACGTCCATTTTAAACAAGTTGAATTTTTACTTTTTTAACAACGGTTTTTTTTATATGATAAAATCATCCGATTGATCTGATTTTTGTAGTAGGTACTGATTCCTATTACAATAAGATACAATAGCATCTCTATTATCAAGTCCTAAAAATGTCAGTATGTCCTTTTGTGTATTCAGTTTTGACACTATACAAGACTTAATGTTCGTCTGTCTTACCGTTTCAGAGCTTTGCTTTTATGGATGTTGTCATAATTGTTTCTATATGCATATCTTTCTATTTTTGTGCTCCAATAATTATCATGATGACCAATTCTCAATAATGCATAAATAACCGAGCATAAAAAAGACCTATTTTACGCGTGTTTTTGCAATATTAGATTTTGATTTTTTTCTTATTATGTGTAGGCCTTTTTACACCGGCCATTACGTATCTATCTTCCCTTGGTTAGGTCGTTTATGAGATTTTACTTAACAAATAGACATCCTATTACTTTAAATAATAATGTATACATATTTTACCAAATTGCAATTTTAAGTTTTTTAATCATTCTTACATTTAAAACTACATATAAAATTACATATAACGTTGCTAAGCAAAAGAAAACACAATTTAAAAGTTATTCTTTTTTCCTCCTATTAATGAAATTTACATTATTACATCTTAATATCTTTACATAATGTAATAATAGATACCTTTATTAGAGTAATCAGAGAGTAGATAGATAGATAATATAATAATAGATACCTTTATTAGAGTAATCAGAGAGTAGATAGCTCATAATAATGTTCGTGTACCACCAATCACTGAAAATAAAAAAAAGAAGAGATTAACTTAAAATTTAAATAATAGACAAAATTGTTGCACATCGTTTAACTTAAAGAAATAATTGTGCAACCAATTCTGCAAAATCCTTTACACAAACTACCTCTTCTTAAATAATCCTTTTGTGATTTCGAAAGATCTCTCTAAAGGCTTGACAGTTATGGCTTCCCTTTACATTTTAGAGGAAATCACTAAGAGAAATTACCAATAAAAAGAAATTACTTTAGTTTTGCTTTAAAAAACTTGAGTTTAAGGGGGTGTGAGTTGAAATCGCTTTGTAAAGTTCCTAAGATTTCAAAGAGCTTAGCCAGTAGCATCTTAATCATATATGTTCCAAGGTTGCTGGCATTAATCCTACCTGTTAGTAAGCAGCAGGGTTTTGCGGCCGCCTTTCTTGAGTTGGGTGAGCAGTGCGGGGAGGCGGTCATCCTTCTTGACATAGCGGGCAAGGTCCTTCACTGTCACCCGCTTCAACTCCATAGACTCAACGTGGATATAGTCTATGGTGTTTCGCACATCCTAGATAAAGAGTGTGCAAAAAAAATGCGGACATTTTTAAAATTGAAATTGCGCGGCTTGTGGTATTAGGAACATTTCACCACGTAGCTCCCTAACTATACGTAGCACAGGATCCGTTCTTACATTTCCAAGAACTAGAGTTCATAACGGTTCTAACGATATGCATTAGAATTTTCTACTATTAACACAAGCCGCGCAATTTCAATTTTAAAAATGTTCGCATTTTTTTGCACACCCTTTATATAGATAGGTTGATAGATTGATAGACAGATATATAGACAGATAGATAAACAGATAGATATACAGATAGATAGGTAGATTGATAGACAGGCAGATAGATAGACAGTTAGAAAGACAGACATATAGATGACAGTTAGAGACAGATAGATAGATAGACAGATAGAAAGACAGACAGATAGATAGAAAGTTAGAAAGATAGACAGATAGATATACAGTTAGAAAGACAGACAGATAGAAAGATAGTCGGATAGATATGCAGTTAAAATGACAGACAGATAGAAAGACAGACAGATAGATAGACAGTTAGAAAGACAGATATAAAGATAGACAGATAGAAAGACAGACAGATAGAAAGAAAGACAGAAAGATAGACAGTTAGAAAGATAGACAGATATATATACAGTTAGAAAGACAGACAGTTAGATAGACATATTGACAGATAGATAGACAAATATACATACAGAAAGATTGATATATAAATATACAGATAGATAGATAGATTAGACAGATAGATAGTTAAATTGATAGACATTTAGATAGAAAGAGAAACAGATTAATTAGTGAATAGATGGAATAAGAATTGTAAACGAATATACTAATACTTAGTATGGCATAAGTATGACACTAACAGAGTAATACATATCAAATTGTGCTTTATCTACAAGAGAAGCATCTCAACAATCAAATAAACAAGGATGACAACATCCATAAATAGTATCCATAAAAGTTAATAAAAAACAGGCGGACAGACATTTGGAACTATAGAGTAGCTTCGCTACGAAAAATGTATTATATCAATACTAATCATTCTGTATTAAAGAAATTACGAATTATCTAAGTTTTTGAATGTTAAATGCGTTGTTACTCTACATTTGTTAATGTTTGTTTGTTTGACAGTTTGCTTTGTTAAGCATCCCTTTTATGAATGTTGTCATCCTTGTTAAACATTAAATCAATAATCGAACACCAGACAAGATTAAAGTTCAAAATAATTGCAATTTATTAACATCAAATAAAAAAAATTATTTGTTGACAAATATATTGCACATAGCGAAGATAAAATATTAAATAATTTTCAATGTACGAAAAAATAGATTGAAGTACAAATACAACATGATATTATATGATTACAAAAATACATGGTAAAGTGTTGTCTGTTTTTCCATATATCTATCAGGACTAAGCTTAAAATATCTGGAATGGGATCTCTTTTTCACTTAATATCCTTAATGCCTTTAGTCATGTTTTGGTTTTATGCTATTTTCAATGAAAGTTGCGAAAAAATTCACACACATCCGCTAGTGCAAAGTCACTAGATGGTTATAACAGTACAGAAAGTATCATACAGTAAGAAAAGAATATAGAAATAATTTTTCAATTTATGCTTTACAACGATTTTATTAGTTGGTGGTAAATTTCCTAGAAATATCATAGAAGTTAGGGTTTTCTTTGATGTCCACACCCAAACAATATTCCCTTTCTAATTAAAATCATTGGTTAAAAAGTTTAGAAAATGCTAGATTGAAACACTAAATCAATATTGATTAACAGTACCCAAAGTTATGCATTTTTTTTTTTAAATTACGAGATATAAATATTTAAAGATGTCACAGTCTAATTAGTATTAAATTTGTTCCATATTATTTAAACATTGACAATTATATTTAAAAAGTATTAACAATTTAAGATGATAACAGTCATAAGCGAAGCTCTACAATAAGAGTGTCAGAAAAAAATATCAAAAAATAGAGTTAAAATATAAAAGGGAATATTGAGCTTACTGACAAGAATTATAGAGTTGATACGCTTTCTTATATATATTTATCTGTTAAAGGAATTATCATGCAAAGTTTAAAAGCGATAGGATATTCTGAAAATTAACATAAAAGCTATCTGTAAAGAACGTACGTACTGATCGAGTCTAAATAAGCTTTTATTTATTAACTCACAGATGAAAATATTTTAATATAATGTAGCGATGCTTATTTTAAATACATTTGTAAATTGTTAAGCAAATGCAAAGTCACAAATATATTAGTTATCCTATTACGCATAGTGGTAAGGTTTTTGTATAAAGCTTTATATTTCGATTTTTCCATTTTAAGAATGATTCACATAACTCCTGTGAAGGTTTTAGACTATATTAATTTCATATAATTTAGAGATGGTTTCAGGCTATTTTCTTGTCCTTCGTAATCCATCGAATACAGAGCCCTTAGATGCTAGGGACTCACCCGCTAATAATTTGTAAAATGGGTTCATTTTTTTAAATTTAAAATTGGACATAAACATGACTTTGTTGGTTTAAGTTTAATTAAAAAGCCAGAACATTTACAATGTAATAACTTAGAGTTTTAGGTTAGGTTTTTAAATTTATTTTTGACATTGACTTATGTCTGTTATCAATTATTTCATCAAAATTGTACATTTACATATGAATTAAATTGTACTATAACCAGGGAGGGAGGGGACATTGGACTGATAAATTATACTGGTACCCAAAGTTTAATAAACATTCGTTGTCAAAAAATCTTTCAATACTTTTAAAATCTTTATTGGAAGGTCCAAACTATCTGTCTCAAACAATTTCAACCCAACAGAAACGAGAATTTAGTATTTTATTACTGGGTATGAACATCAATTTATCGCCAATTGTCTTATCCCTTAATATTCCTGATAATAACAGTAAAATAATTGTTTACATATGCAAAAAAAAAAGGACAAATCCTTAACATGTCAAATATCATACTTACTAGGACAATAAAGTCCATATCTATAGCAGTTTTCTTCTTTTAAAATCTTTCTAACCACTGAACCGATTGAGTTCTCTATTTTAAGGAATCTTAACAGGTCCTGGAATGGTTTTTGGCTATTGTAATTTTGGGTTTTAAGTTTTGAGATGATTATATTTTTAAAATCACCATCCCCCCTCCCCTTTTTGAATAAAATTGCCAAGGGAAATTTGAATTTAGACTATTGTTATTTTTGAAAGATATTACTCTTAGAAACGATTTATTCCTATCCCTACGAATTATCTTTTTAAAGTTTGGTAAACAACATGAGGCTGCGGACGCAGTAACAATTTAAAAACAAATTGAAACAAACTCTTAACTGTTAAATTCATCATTTTTAAATGAAATCAAGAACCCTTGCATTAAATTGAATTATTTTCCTATTTTGACATTTTAAGAATGTATGTACATCAATGGAAAGTAAAATATTTTTTTATGATAGTAATGATAACATTAATTCAATTATTGAAACTACATAACAGTTAGGTATGAATTTAATATATTCCTCTTTATATTTAAATAAATAAGGACACAAACAGACATACTGCCATTGCTAAATAAACCTCTGATTACGTTGTTGCAAAATGTTATGTGAAAATAAGGCTATAATAATGAGGCGTTTTGCGTCAAATGAAACATTTTCAGAGGCTTTGAGAGTCTAATAATTTAACTTAGTTTTCAAAAGTGAAGCTTTTTTACAATCAAGTTCTTCAGGCAGGTTGAAAATGTATTTTAAAATGAGTTTTACTTGAGGTTTTAATAATGTAAATCTTTACTTTTACAACTAAAAGGTCTTTATTACATTTGTAGGCTGTTTTATATACATTAATAGACTTATGTAAACATAAAACCACATTTAAGAATCAACTTTTTAGGGTTAATGATTTTTTTCAACTCAAATTTTGCATTTAATATTTTTAAATTTTGTTATTCTTGTTTTTAGCACAAAATGATATTTGAAAGACGAAGGAAAATTCACGGCTTAGCAGCCGCGCGTCAGCTGCCTGTTAGCCTCATGGAAATCAACCTTTTACAATTCTAAAATTCTAAAAACTGGAAGTCTAAAACTGACGAAGCCCAATCTGTCCCACTGCACTGTGAGGAAGACGATTCCTATATGACGTCATATAAAGGGGGAAAAAAAGGGAATGGGGGAAGAAAATCTCTTCAAAAGAGATGGTAGAAAAGAGAATCGTCTTCCTCACAGTGGGACAGATTGGGCTTCGTCCTAAAACTAAACCCATTATGGTATTCCCTCTTTCATAAAAGTTTTTCAGGGCATATAAGCAGGTTTAAATTTGAGGCTTGGTCGCGGCTGACGCGCGGCTGCCAAGCCCTAGTAAAATGTCAACATGTTAATATTTAACATCAAATTAGAGCTTCTAAAGGCTTTCATATTTTGCCCAAAGTAAATAGTCGTAAAACTAGGATATGTTTATACAAAATATAGCAAAAAAAAATAAAGCAATATTTTAGATATTGTCATAATTGTTATTCATTGGATACAAATAAAAATTAGATGTAAAATATATTTGCGCTAACTGTCTGTGATAGTCAACTTTCTTATAGGATTATAGGACAATCTTATAGGGTTGCTTTGCTTCTTATATGGGTATACATATATTTAAGAAATTATGACTTTTAAAGATTAAACTTATTTTTTATGAATATTCTTCGAAAATATTTGGACTTCATGATAAATAAGGGATAAAAATATAATTAATATAAGGTATAGAGAAGATGTTCAGTGATATTAAAAAGAGAAAGAGAAAAACGATAAGATAAAATCATAAAAACTTTATACAAATTTGAATAAAATGTCTTTTTTAGCCTGACAGATAAGACCAACTGACCACGTTAATTTAATACTAAATTTAGTATTTTGAATCTTCACAGAAAATCTTAGCTTTCTATCCTATATAGAATATGAGAAAATACATTTCCCAAGAATGACAGAGACAGACGAACGGACGGACACTTCGAATTATACAGTAGCTTTCCTACTAAAAAGATGCAAAGGATTCTAACCTCAAATAATTGTCTGTATGAAATCTCTCTGTTGTTGTTTTCTGTATCTATCCATCCATTTTCTGTTTGCTTAAATGCATCACACC
>LS051129.1:0-10330 GCA_900241095.1 Acartia tonsa | reverse complement strand
TATCTCAACTTTGAAGTGTTTAGCAGCCATTCTTGCAAAAGGTTGATTATTTGAGCATAAGAAAAATGCGCTAAAACCATTTTTAGATGTTGACACCTAAGTTTTGAATTTTAGATTTTACTGTACTTTTTAAATAAAAACTGAAATATTTTTTTTTGTTGTTCTATTAATTGCCTTAAAAAACGAAGAAAATAAGCCATTAATCATTAAATTCTGATAACTATAAGTGAGGTAAAATTGCTTTCAAAAAAGTTCTCATAAAAAAACACACTGTATATTAGTAAGGCTTTTTTTGTCTGAAGCTGAAGATTTAAAAAAATACTGAACCGATTATGTTCTCCATTTTAGTGAAACTTGACCTGGGATGGTTTAACGGTGTTTTTTTTTACTTAGATTTAAGTCTTGAGATGGTTCCATGCTATTATTCTTTCCATTGCTTCCCTAAAAAATTCAAAGCCCTTAGTTGCTAGGTGTGCAGCATTTAGTTATGTACATACATTATTATAATTACTAAAAGTTATTAGTAGATCGGGACTTTAAAGTTTATACATGTCCATGACCCTTGTTATAGGAAAATAAATGGCGCAAATTATTAGACTATTATTACTGTATATTGCTTTTCTAATTATGTTGATTAAAGAAATATTGCTGCACTACATACAATTTTTTTTCTACCAATATATTGTTATAATATTTGAAAAGACAATTTTTTTCAAATATTCAAACAATGTTAAACGCTGTTGTAAAGTCAAAAGATCATTAATTACCATGTAAAATATTCTGCTAAATATTTCCATTATCAAAAGTACTCTCTAGGGGAAATTTCTAA
This sequence comes from Acartia tonsa, assembly GCA_900241095.1. Classification (NCBI taxonomy): domain Eukaryota; kingdom Metazoa; phylum Arthropoda; class Copepoda; order Calanoida; family Acartiidae; genus Acartia; species Acartia tonsa. The sequence continues at coordinate 9,501 of LS051129.1, read as the reverse complement.
ACATTAAATTTAAAGGTTGACTGTATTTTGTTGGATATTTAAAACCAGGGATTGGCAGCCGCCTGTAATCCGCATAGAATTCGATGTTTTATACTTTTAATGAAGAACTGTCTAAATATGTTTCTTATATGAAAATTTAATGGTTATTTAAATTTTTTAAAGCATCCAGTCGGTTTAAAATTTGCGGCTTAGGCTTAGCTGCCGAGCCCTGCTATTAACATAAACGATACTAAATTTTCTCAGAGAATAATGTGAGACACAAGTTTAAAACCAAGGTTGAAATATCCATAACTAAACAAGAAAAAATTAAAAACATCAAAAAATAGGGATAATAATTTTGCTTTCATCAATCTTATGTCTTTTTTCATAGGACTTCATAAAAAAATAGTGCAATCAAATGGTTTGTTGTATTATTTGTAAAACTTGCATTTAAAACTCAAAACTTAAAAAAAAAATTAGACAGAAGAACGGAATCAAAAGGCTATAGAACAACTTATGCGTGCTTAAAGCGAGAGAAAAAATAGGAGTGAGAGATTTATCTATCTATAGATAAAGAGCAAAAAGAAGGGAATTTTTCCATTGTGTCACATAATATCCATAAAATTCAAATAATCAAAAGGGCATAGTTTAAACTTTGTAAGAAAAATCGGGAAAGGTACATGTTTTCTTAAATTAAAGTGTAGGAAATAATTTATAAAGTGACTCTAGTAAACTAGAATTCAAGATGACCCAAGGGATACAGTAATAAAACGTTAGACGTTTAATTACGTTACTATAATGAGAAATATTAATATACCTACAAACTTAAAGGGGGACTTTTACTATTTTGGGTCAAATATACTGTATACTTGATACTAATCTTGTCTGCTCGACTATTTGTTTATCAGGAAACCTATACATTTCTCTGTCAGAAATATGCTGTTTTCCTGTACTGCACCCTATTATACCTAGAAGAATTTGTTGACTTATTTTATCTTTCCCTTTTGTCAATATTTTGCCCATCATTGGTTGGTAATTACCACAGAATCTTTCATCTACCAAATAACTTATAATGATACTAGCGCCTGTGCCCCTTGCATTTATGGACTATGTATTTGAATGGGTAGGGAGGGAGCTAAACTATAGCCTAAAACTATCCTGAAGACTTAAATATAAAAATGATATAGCATAAAACCATCAAAGGACATGTGTAAAGCTTCCCTAGAGTGAAGAAAGTCATCGCTTTAGTAGTCACTGAAATCTTAAGGTTAAGATATAAAATTCTTACTTGTTTATTTAATAGGATTATTTATCACATTATAAATATTTTCTTATGTTGATATAATATCAGCCCAAAAGTTTTGAAGGGAGGTTGTGTAGGGGGCGCCACGTGTATAATAGTTGGTGTATTTCCGGTGTACACTGAAGGAAACTATTCACTTCCGCTTTCTCTCTCTCTCTCTCTTTCTCTCTCCAAATCATCTTATTTCTAAGATATCTATATTTCTTATTCTAATTTCTTCTAACCAATAAGAATTTTAACAAGAACAATTATGTTCAAATATGCAAACTATTTAGTTTTGGTATAAGAAATGCAATGCAATTTTTATAATTTTTAGAATTTTTAAAATCTGTCAATAAACAGGAAAGATACAGTAAATTTTGCAACTATTGGGTACATAGAAGTCTATTGTAGAAAAGCTTGGAAATAAGCTTTTTTCTGATATCTTCTTATCCCTTTGATGATAGGGGAGCAGCCACTAGTAGATATATATTAGTAACTGACTGTATAGTAAGATATATAAGTTTTTAAGTTTTTGTAAAGAATTTTAATGATAGATGTAGGTTTGAAATCTGCATAAAATTTTAAGGATTTTTATAAAATTCGTTTTTTCTATAATTCTTTATTTAAAAGCGCAAATACAATTTAAGTTAATTAATTTTGACATCCGTGATTGGTGGATTGAAAACTACCTGCGCTCTAATTGGTTAAATGATGTACAACACTTAAGCTTCTCCAATCAGAGCGCAGATAGTTTTAAACCACCAATCACAGATGTCAAAATTAGTTAACTTAAATTGTATTTGCGCTTTTAGATAAAGAATTATACAAAAAACGAATTTTATAAAAAAATACTTAAAATTTGATTCAGATTTCAAATCTACCTCTAACATTAAAATTCTTTCCAACCTATATATGTATCTTAGTGTATATCTTTATGCATTATTTTGAATATTGTTAAATAAAAACTAGGATGACTTGACTACATCCAAATGTAGTGTAAGTATATGTCTATTTATTTTATGTAGTTTTTTGCTTCGTCTCTAGAATCTATACGGCCTTCATACTTAAAGATTGCTGAATACCACCCCATAGCATAATTCATGATTACCTAAGATGCACAACCCAATTGAATTAAATATAAATAATCCTTACTGTATAACTGAAATAACGTTTGTATAATAGTTAGATTGCTTTTGAAAGTGCCTTTAATTCTATTCAAAAATCTACAATATCTTTACTTTCAAAATCTACACTACATTTGATTATATTACCATTCTTTAAAAAATGCTTACTTTATAACAGGAGCTTCGGTTGTGGTTGTTGTTGTGTTGGGTAACAAGTTCGGATCCCATCTTAAAAACAACAAAATAGAATAACATCTAAGGAAATGACAGACTAAATTCAAACATTTCTGCCATTACATTAAAAAATATAATTAATTTTTGGGTAAATTAAATCTCCGTTGTTAAATTAACTTCAAATATACATATGGCAGAATAAGTATACTGCCATTAATACAACCATAACTGACAAAAACGGTCTGCTAATTTAAAACACGTAAACTATACAACCGACAAAACATATTAAAAAAGTAATAATGTAACTTATATAATAATAAGTTTTGATTAAATGTAGAAGCAAACACAACATAAAATGGGCTTTGTCTAAAAATCAATATCAGCACAATGGATACAATATACGAGGATATTATGACAAGGAAAAAATTACTTTTGCTATTTTTTGGTAAGTTCGTTTATCCAGTAGGAGGGAAGAAGATGGGGGATGTGGTTAAGGGGGAAGGGTGTTGAGTGGATCGTTATTTTAGCCAGCTACAGATTGTTTCACTTTATTATAATACATGATATTCTGGTGCAAGATAAGTAACAATAAATCCAAATTATATAAGCACTCATTTATTAAATTGTGTTAATATGCATGAAAGAAATTTATGTTAGCTTGACTTTACCAAAGCATTTAACACACATGTTAAACATTTTTTAAAGAAATTATTTTGGTTGGGTGGAATGCTCCTCATGTATCTTCAATTTTTGATAAGAGATTATATATGGGGCGTGTTTTTTTATAGTGGGTGCTAAACCCCCTGTTTCCATCCCCCACCACACACAAAACTGGCCAGGATAACGTTCCCTAAAAATTTTAGCAAGGTCTTTTCATTGGGCAAGCATTTTTTGTAGTATAAATTAGTATGTGTGTAAAAGAAAATTTACAAACCCACAAGTGATTTTTAAGTGTAAAAACACGAGTAGTTTTCATGGTCCAGTCGTGTGTTTATTTCTTGTATTGATTACCTCATCCAAGTATTAAAAACTGGTGGAAGAGTAGGCCGTCGATTCTCAAAACTCCATCTGAGTAAAATTTAAATTAAATGCCTTGAGAATGCTGTTTACAATTTTGATTTCTGAACAAGAATGATAACGTCCAACAACGTCAAAATAAACAATCAAACATTATTTAATTTAACTATTTGTTTCATATAGGGTTTGGCGAAGCCTATGTAATGTACGGAGAATAGATGGGGAGTTGCAGAAAAGGTTAAGTTCCAGACAAACAGATACAAATGCTTGAAGAGTAGCTTCGCTACAAAATAATTTATAAGCAATGCTACACAACATGACAACTTTGTTTGTCAGTACATCAGAAATGCAAAAATAGCATCAAATGTTGCAATAAAGATTAATAATAGTTATTTCTCGCATCGTATTATAAACAGCATTCCGCCTTCGGCACCTCGGGGCTAAAAAACTGATTTTAATCTTATAATTGTACATTTTTATATTCGTAGAAAGCTGGACATAATACGATGCTAGACATAGTTTGTTCGTATGGATGAAAACCGGTTCCTATCCACCGGATTCGAATGAATACGAGAAATATTTTTACAATAGAAACTTTTCTATAATCAGGGCAGATCCGTCCCTCCGTAGCGGATAGCTCGTTAACTTAGGCATGTAAGGCATGTAAGAATTGTCTTATCAAATAAACCTTTTCCTGTATTAGAAAGTAATAGTATTATTAGTATTAGAAAGCGAAGGAAAAATAAGTCCTAAAAATGTAAGTATTTATGTTTAGCCTTATAAATGAGTATTCTACTTATCATGTTCTGACGCTTTAAAAGTGTTAATGTTATCTTGTCCTAGTATCTGATATTAGAACTCCACTTTTAAGGATGTTGTCATCCTTGTTGATACAATCTTTTGATTAGATAACATTTTTCTCTTTATTACTTTATAAAAGTGTAGATTTTATAATGGTTGAATGTATGCTGGGTATATTATCAAAGCTAAGTTAGAAAATAAATCTTAAAAGGAAACTCTTCGATTTTCTTTCTATTATACCGTTTTGACACTTAGAATGCTAAACTTTTCTTGTTCGATTATAAAATTTATCATTACTATTTCTATTTACTATTATGGATTGTCTTCCGTTAATGTAAATTATGGGTTTTAGGCGGTTTTCCTTACAATGCCTTGTAATGCACATAAACCCTTCTCCTTATTTTGAAATAAATTCAAATAAAGAGGATGGTATAATTTTTGTATGTTTTTCAGGTCAGGATAGGTTATTAAATTGGGTAAAGGATAGCCCCACAGAGTTAGGCATCCTTTTAGGGGTTTGGAATAAAGAAACTATTCCCTTATTCTAATCTACAAAAAAGTTTAAAATTGGTTTTAAATCCCCTCTAATTTCTAAATTTATAATTATTTTTATTAAAAATTAAAATCCAGAGACTCCCTTAAATGCATAAATTTTGTTAAAAGTTTTTGACAGATCGATTCTGTTCAATTTTGAAGAGAGAAAAGTTTAGAATGACTATGCAATACACATATGATAATCAGAGAGGGAAGGGACAATGAACTGTTTATTACACTAGTCCCCAAAGTTTTTTAGTATCGTTTTCTTTTTGTTTGCTTAACAACTTTAGGGACTACTTTAGAATGGAAATAGAATATAACTATGACAGGAAAAATTTAACTTGCTAATTGGGAACTCATTTATTGGTCAGTTCGTTCATCCAGTATAAATAATCGTTAAGCCAGCTAGAAGTAAAATAACTTCAGCCTCAGTACTGTCGACAAAAACTAGCTTTGTATGTCAACAAAATGATTCTATGTTTAACGGGTAATATTTATGGAATATGTAGACTGTTCTTTATTGTAGTGCGGATACTCTTTTTTTATCTTAATTTCTAATATAGTCTAAAATGTTATATCTTCTATTTTAGTATTAAGAATATAAACAACTATTTTTTCAAATATTATCTTTTCAGAGTGACTAGTCTTAATTTCTATTTTAATTTTGATTGCATGGGCAGATAATGGACAAAAAATGATGATAAATAAAATTACCACAACATTTGGTTAGCACTAGTTGGGAATCAACCTATCAAAATTAATTAAAAGTACCCAAAGTTTTTAAGCCTACGATTAAGAAGATGTTGTTATAATACTTTGGGTACCAGTGTCATTAGAATATCTTATTCGTAATTTATTAGTTTTTTTTCTACAATGAAATTTTATTTATAATGATTTCAATCTTTTTGCCATATTATTACTACGTATTTTGCGCGATAGATTGCTAAAACTATACAATAGATATAGAATATTGACAGGGGAAAAGTAGTCTTCAATTTAAGTTGCTAACATGGCCCTCATTTATTGGTCAGTTCGTTTATAAAGAAGGAGAGCAGAGGATGGGCCAAAAGATGTGAAAGAGGGGTAACGTTATTTTAGTCAGCTGCTAGTATCACTTAATTAGAGTATATGAAAAAATGGTGCAACATCCAAGTAAAAATATAACGATTAAATGTACCCACCTTGATCTAGTATCTGAAGCTGTTAGAGTCTGTTGGTGGGAATTTAACAAGGACTGGATTTGTTGTCGTCTAAATAAAAACAATCCCATTGAATAAAGTCAGCTGCGCGTCAGCAACTCGGGGCTAAAAAAACTAGTTTTAATCTTATGTACATTCTATATCCACGGAAAGCGGTTTATAAAACGATGAAAGAAATAACTATTAAATACCTGCTCGATCGATTAGCTAGAATGTTATTGAAGTTATCAATCACTAATAGTAAACTTATAACTATACGACAATTTAACATTTTTATTTATAATAATCTGAAATGAATTTTAATTAATTTGAGTCACCTTTTTGTAATTAAATAAGTGAACAACATAATAATAATAAATATTATGCACAAAAAAGACAGCAAATAAAGATTAGACAGTAATACTTTTATGCATCTTTTAAATCTTAAAAGGCGCCTGCAGCTCAAAGCAACTGAATTGAGAATTTTGTGGTCATTTTGACCTTGTTTTCTGTGTAAGCAATAGCTTTCGAGTTAAAAACAAAACAAAATTACCATTTTATGCTTTGACCCGCTAAAGGAAAAAAGGAATGAATTAATATAAAATATAAAAATAGTTTTGTTGATTTTGTATGCTCTATTGATAATGTTTATATTCTATTATCGTATGGCATACATCTGAAGGGTGTGTGGGGATAAAGTAGCAAAATCTGGCTATAAGTATAAATGATAAAAAGAGGACTGATATATTGAAAATTTCTGCCAAATTGGGTTATTTTTTCAATGATTGTCTTTTTCTTATTGATAATCATTACCTATTTTTTTCTAGCACACCAAAACATAGTTTAATCCGAATACTTACCCAATACCTTGGTCTTACCTTTCCAAAATAGTTCATAACTTCTTCAGGACATATGCGAAGCTAAAATGTAAAGGAGAAACATATCTGCTGGGCGGTTGACAAACTGACAGATCTCCTATTGCTTTTATATGAGGATTGAAAAGTCAAAATATTGGAGAGACTTTACAAAACTAGGCAATTTGGTATTTTTGCAGAGTTAATCACACAACCCATATAAATTGTAAACTATTGCGGAGTTATTCCAACTCTCCACAAAAAGGAAGTGCAAAATAAAACTTTACGCAAAAGGTTGTGAAAAGGCTGAGACACAGACTAATAAAGACGAAAAGTCAGGTAGCTTTTCATCCTACGAATCTAATACGGTGGTTTCCCTCAAAGTGCCTAGTCGATCAGATAACCCTACACTTTTTAGTTTGAAAAAAAAATAAAACGAAAGGGTATTTGTGTTTTAATAAAAGCGAGTGAATACAATTCTATATTGAGTACAGAAAAGACAGCGTAAAGTGACGTCATTCAATAAAATGACCAATAAGAGGCCATTATAAATTTTACCATTGGTCAATTACAATGTATACTGGCCTATCATTGGTCATTTTATTGTATGACGTCATTTTTTTGTAGGCACTTTACGCTGTTTCGAATTTCTAAGTCACAATGCATTCACGCAACTTCCTCCTGGTTGTATAAAAATAAGATTATTATTGATTAGTTTTTAGCCCATAAATTAGGTAAAAGCAGCTTTAGTAACCGCCATTTTGAATTCAACCGCAGTCACGTGCTGCAATTGTGATTCTAAAGTCTGCACACGAATGGTATAAATAGTTTAACAAAGATGATAACTTTCAAGTTGAAAGGGATCTCGTTAACTTATATTTATCAGTCGTAAGAGATAAAATATTATCATTGACTACCTTTATCATTAAAGTTTATAAATTAAATTAGACTTCTTTACGTACCACAAAGGTTAGGTTAGGTTAGCTTAAGTAAAGGTTAGAATAGCCCCGCAGGGACAGGTCCCAAAGGGATAATTTAAAAAAATAAAAATATCAAATCAAATCATTTATTAACCATAAGATCTTTTGACACTCCCGATCTTTTGACACTCCGCCAATCGAGTTACTAGACATGTTATTTACAATTTTAAAATTCATAATTTAAATGATGGATTGTATTTATTTTCCATCCTAATTCATTGGACTAGTTCGAATAAAACTAATTCGAATAAAATTCGAATAAACAACACATAATTAGTTTTATATTTAATACTTAATATTGCGGCAGGTGTCCTGCGCGTATGGTCAGGTACAGACGTAGCCCTTTAGGCTGGAGCGTGACCTCGGTGTTGGCGGCCACTATTGCTGGCCAACCATACGCCAAATGACTTGACTATTCTCTAAAAGAACATTTTATTATCTTGTTTCCTCGTGCCAGGCTATGAAACAAGATATATAAGCTAAAGATATTTTCGAATGTCAGAAAATTTGAATGAAAGCAGCATACGAAAGATGTTAATATACTTGCATTGGATGTTACTCAATGAGTCATTAATCGCTTTCTTAGGTATTAGGGTCAAGGAGTTTCCTTCTTTATTTTCTTGGAAAATGGCTTAAAACCTGATATTGACCAAAACTTTTTAATAATTTATAAAATGCGTAGTAACCTTTTATAGAAAAAAGTTTAAAAGTATTGCAGAAAAAAGTTTACTTGACTGACTGTGGACATATGAATATCAGTTAGGTCCAGGGATTATAAGGGATAAGACAAAGTAAATAAATTTACATCACAAATGATGATAAACAAAATTACCTCTTCTGTATATTAATCACTTCTAGTTTGAACCTACCTATCTAAATTTAACTAAATTATCCAAAAAAAAAATAGTTATCGAATAAGTTATAAGATTATTATATATAATTTTGAGTGCCAGTGTAATTTACAGTCCGATGTCTCTCCCCTTCCTGATTTGGTCAGAAATAGAGGAAATTAAACTTTACCAGAGTTACTTTTCTCCCCAAAATGTAAAAAAGGATGACAACATCCATAAAAAGCGAAGCTCTAAAACGGTATGACAGACGAACATTAACTCTTGTAGAGTGTCAGAACTAAATATACAAAAATATGAATATATAAGTTTTGACAAAACTATACGTAAATTTGTTGCAAAACTTCTTAAATACAGAATTCTGTTTAAGGCCTTGATTATTGATATGCTTCGCTCAAAATTTTCCTTAAAGTGAAGAACTAAATCTGTTTAGTAATTAGCGTGATCTTTACGGATAAAAACTCCCTACTATATACAAAAGGATATATATAGAATCTATTAATAATATTTTAATGGCAGGTTCGAAGCCAGGACGTCAGAACAGTATTGATCAACATAAGTAGCAACCCATCTGGTACAGCTCTGGCCTGGAGACATGTTAGGAGATATTGGGAGAGGTAAGTAGCAACCCATCTGGTACAGCTCTAGCCTGGAGACATGTTAGGAGATATTGGGAGAGGTAAGTAGCAACCCATCTGGTACAGCTCTAGCCTGGAGACATGTT
>LS051124.1:13456-31595 GCA_900241095.1 Acartia tonsa | reverse complement strand
AAATATTAATTACAATTTATATTATCAATCTACATTACATTTATTTATATACAGGGTGTTTAGTAACTAGGAATATTATTTAAATATTAATTACAATTTATATTATCAATCTACATTACATTTATTTATATACAGGGTGTTTAGTAACTAGGAATATTATTTAAATATTAATTACAATTTATATTATCAATCTACATTACATTTATTTATATACAGGGTGTTTAGTAACTAGGAATATTATTTAAATATTAATTACAATTTATATTATCAATCTACATTACATTTATTTATATACAGGGTGTTTAGTAACTAGGAATATTGTTTAAATATTGATAACAATTTATATATCAATCTACATTCCATTTATTTATATACAGGGTGTTCAAAGAATTATATTCAATCATTGATTTTCCTTTAAATATATATCATGTGACTTTCTCGGCTGAAATTTAAGATTGATGATTTTTTAGGAAATGTATGTCTATCTCAGCTGTTATCAATGATAGACTGCTTAAATTTTGCTTGAAAATCAAGAAAAACATTAACTTATTCAAAGTATTATGTTCGTCTATCTGCTCTTTTCCCTTCTATCTTTTTTCTTTTGAATTTATCACCCTTTTTGGAAATGTTTTCATCCTTGTTTTTTAGAAATGAATTATCTAAAATCTATGTTATTAATTTTGATATCTATCTATTACCTTTATCTATGTGATTTTACAGTCTTGAGATATATGTACATGGATACATATAGAATTAGATAAAAGTATCATTTTGGCTGCCCTGTATTTTATAATGTCCTTTTTTTTATCACCCTGTATTTACAAATCTGGGAGGGTTATTTGAAGTCCAGAGATATAGATAGTAGTTATGAAGCTCATGATCAAACTGATAAAGAAAAAAAGGGTATCAAGCATTAAGGTTTTTTTATTTGAGTGTGTTTGTGCGTTGTCATTCTGTGAGTTTTTGTGGGTTTTTATGTGTGTGTGTGTTTGTGTGTCTTTGAAGTATGTGTGGCATTTGACTATATTTAATCAAATCTAATCAATTTAATAAATTCCAATTATTTTTTTGAAAAGGCCCTTCAAATTCAAGAATAATACATTAAAATTTTTGATCCATTTGAAATCAAATCACCATTCTATTTTTTTATATTTGAAGGCTGAATAGTATAAAACTTGATATTACTAAACAAATCATGTGAATATGAGACACATATAATTGATTAAATGAAGAAACTTTAAACAGCGTATGGTGTCCAATAAAAAATGACGTCATACAATACAAATGACCAATGATAGGCTAGTATGCATTGTAATTTACCAGTGGTCAATTCTATACTGGCCTATCATTGGTCATTTTTATTATAGGACGTCATTTTTTATTGGACACGAATAAGACACTAATTCGTAGAAAATTAAGCCAAATATATTTCTAATCCTTTTAATTTACTTTTCTTTAATTTGAATTTGTCAATAATCTTGATAAAGAAAATCTATTTATCATCCCAGATGGTCAACTGGACCCAATAATCCGTCCGACCTAAACTAAATTTGAAGAAGACTTTTGATAATGATTCAGTTTCTCCAATACTATTTAACAAAATTCTTTGATTATAAAAAAATTCCCAAAGCAAATTTTAACCCTAAGAAATATAACACTTTTAAAAGCTTATTTTATGGTTGAAATGAAAAAACAATGCACCAAAATGTGTACTCATTCGAACCAATCAAGTGGTTGGATTGTTTCTAAACTATATTCCTTTGGTCTAATTAAAAGTTTTATCATTGATGATTTTTATATTCATTCTATAGACACAACAAATAACCAAATATAAAATAGGGCTGTAAAACTATTGAGTTTTATTAAAAGAAAATGGTTGGGTTGCTGTCATGCTGAGGCTTGCGGGTGGAGTGATTGAGCCAACCAACATCTGAAAGTCATGCACTTGCACATGTGTGTCTGTGTGTGTATGGGTGAGTGTGTCCGTGTATGTTTATACTTTTCAGCCATTCAATATCCAAATTTATGCATACATAGTAACATATTTGCACTTATATAATTGTTTGATTATTACGTGTGCTAGTTCGGAAGAACATACAAAATTAAATTTTTATTACTTTTTAAATTTAAGTTCATCATTCAAATTTGGATCATAAATATTTCATTTTTGTTACCATGCTTTTAATTGAGTAATTCAAATATTTTTCTTATGTTGTTAAAAATCATATGCTTAACAAGTACAAAATTACATTACATTCAATAACTATTTGGAATGGAGGAATTGAAATAGATCTTTTGCTTTTATTCTTTTAGTGAGCACTTTTATAACTTTTTAGTTTGTGTGTTTTTATGTACACTAACGTTGATGAATGATATGATCTTAACATCAAAAAGTATCATCAATCAAAGTCAGGTATCAATACTTGAACACTCAAGAACACAGGGAACAAGGATTGGGAATCTCAAGAAAAAAATAGCTTTACCGATAGTTGTATAATCAGGAATAAGGAACAACAATAACAAGCAAAATAAGTAAAAAATATCATATTCTCTGTTTTGCAACGTTCTCGTGATATAGCTGTCCTGTTACCATACTTGTTCAAATTTATATTCCTGGTATGATAAGGCAACATGTAAAAGACTAACATCTCTATAATCAAGTTTAAACAACGTGTATACGTTACGGTTTAACGTTATCTTTTTTGATCATATTTTGGCATCAAAAATGCAGTGCACGCTATGTTTGTCGATGTATGACAATCTGTCTAATTTGTTAATCTTCGCTTTATTGGATGTTGTCTTTCTTGATTTGAAATCAAATCGCTTGTTGACTACCTTCCTTCTTGAGGACACAAGAATCCAAAAGGCAGAATTTCACATAAGAATTTATTGGGCAACCTACGTTTAGAATTATTTGTCAAAAGGTTAAATTTAGAATAAATAAATAATTTGTTCCTTTATATTTTTTATGCTATTTAGCTGGAAATAAAAACATACAAAAATTTCAGAGACGTCCAAGCTTTTTTTGGACGTCTTTAAAAATACTCATATTCACCAGACGACTACCAACAGGACAGATATATTCCATATTGACAAAGCTTAAAATCTGCCATTTCTGTTATTTTGATAAACAAAAATTAACCACATTTTATTCTTAGTATTTTGTTAGTAAGAAAAGAATAGTGTTTTTGTTTTTACTATTTATGTTAGAATCAGAAAGATATGTCTTGTTCTTAAAATATAGGGTAAAAAGTGTTAATATGATGTAGGAAAAATTTCAATTAGGAAAAGCATTCAAACATAATATTTTTTGGGTATGGTGAGCTATAATTGATTTATTTTACATTCCTTTCCTTTAAAAATATGATAACAAGTATGACAACATGCATAAAATTGAAGTTTCCAAATTCATAATTATTATATTCGTGCAATAATTTCATAGTTGCCACTCCCTTCTAAATCTTGAAAAACGCTATCTATACATTCCTAAAAACTAAATTTCTCTACTTCTGATTTTATTAGGTCTATTTATAACAACTACCGCGAATAAAATCAATGAAATATTGCATTAAATTTGTGTGCTTTGGTAAAACAATTTTTTCCCTAATCTTTGATTTCGACATAGAAAGAGTATAAATTTTCTTACCAACCCTTTAAAAGATATTGGCTGTTTTATGGGACAACCAGAAACAATATAAGTTTGTCTGGCGGTTTAATTGTCTCCAGAAAATAATCACCCCCATGATAATTCTCTCTATACCTTGATATACTAGAATATATCACCTAGATATCAACACTATATAATAGATATATAAGATTAGAGTCATTATTATGTATCCAGTTCTATTCTAGTATGTCTATTTTACTACTATTTTTTTCACCATAACAAACTTTACTATATTTGATACTTTATCAGTGTTCATGAAATAAATTGTAAGGAAATTATATAATAACTGTTAATCTATTTTATTAAGTCTATTTTTCTACCATTTTTTCTCATCATAGCAAGCTTTACTATATTTGATACTGTAGCAGTGAACATAACATTGGTTTAAAGATATGAAAAACTGTATATCTATGCTTGTATTTCTATTTTACTACCAACTGTATTTCATCTTGACAATCTATATTTTTTACTATAACAGGTAAAATACTCTTATTTTAAGTGAAATTGTAAGAAAACTTTCATTTTTTAAATGTCTGAAAAAAAAGTCTAAATTTAAAAGGACTGTTTACAAAAATAATACTCTAATAAGTTAAGCAACTAAATACGCAACAGCCACACAGCTTATTGAAAAAAGCAAGCGACACCAAGCCTCAGCTAAACTCAGTCGCAGCCACTCCCAGCCTGCCTCAAATGCAGCCACCCTCAGCCGGATCGACCCTCAGTCACAGCCACAATTAACTACTGAACGTTGACGAAGCTGCATGTAGCCCCGACTGGAACTATGTTTCAAGAAGGAAAAATGAACTGCAACTATTGCCGTGTAACTAAAGGCGCTACTGTTAATCCCAGAATCTGAACTGGTTTACTTATCATTTTAAAGGGAACATTACTTCTAGAGTTGTTATTAATAGAATGCTTCAGCAAGTTTGGATCTACTACTTGGAAGGTAGAAATTAATCAGGGGAAATGAGGAATATGAAATTTAAATTAACTTTTTCTAGGTATCTCTCTTTTTATACTTGCTCTTTATAAAAAAATTTCATTGTGATATATTCTTTTTCTTTGAGTTATATTCCTATGTCAAAGGTTTACATAAAGTTAGGTTCTGGTTTTAACAGATTATGAGTAGTACAAATGAAATGAACTCCATTGGAAATGAAAATGATTACACATATTTCACTAATCTATTTTTTGATGTTATATCCATTAGATTCCTTGATTATATTTAGTATGAGAAAGTGAGAAGATAAATTTACTTGGATAATTTATTGTCATTCACATGTGTATATGTTTTCATTTCCTAAAAGTCTAATCCAAAACAAAATGAAACCTATTTTAGTTGGAGAGCCCTTTCAAATTATCACTGATTTTTGTCTGAGTGTCGTTGACTGTTTGTCATGTATGATACTACAAAAACATTGGCGGCGTTTACCATGAAAATGCTTTGTTGAGCATCACAGATCCCCATTAATATTTGAAATAAATTGAAGATAATTGGAAGTTAGTTTTTTGTTTGTTTGTTTTTAACTTTAGGTCAGGTTAGGTTAGATTATGTTGTGTGCTAGGTATCCCCGCAGAGGTAGTGCTTCTCTGAAAAAACTAATTCCCTATTTTATTTTCAAATTATCTTTAAAATATTAGGGATTCAGTTTTTTACATGCACAAAGAAAAGAGATCCCCATAAAATCTTATTAAATAACTTATGATTACTTAATTTGTAATGTTTTGTGTTAATTTATTTTAAAAACTTCTCTTTTATTAAACAAAATATGTATCATTATTCCAATTCCAATTTTCTTTATTAGTATCTTATTGTCCAACCTTATAATGTTAAACCATGTCCATTATAATTGACATTGATAGGTGTTGTGTGGACATAGAATTGTTTACCTTAATAATTGATGCTTTTACAGACATCACTATTTATATCATCATTGCAAACACCAGGGTTTTGGGAATGGCCAAAAAAAGACAATCATTCCTTTTGCCAATTCTATATTATCCAAATATCCAAAACAATTTCAAAAGAAATTGATCTTCTGAATCTTATTCCAAATCAATCAAAACTTTTTACGGAAAGTCTTTTTTTCTCCCATTGTTGAAATAATCCTGTATCCATGAATAATACTTTTATTGTGTTTCATATCAAATAACAAGGAAAAGAATGTTAAAGTTAAGTAAAAAAAATGTCTTAAACTAAATTGGAGTATTTTATGATTTGTAAAAGGCCTTTGACCCTATCATTCATTAATATTTTGTTGGATGAAAACAATTCCTCAAAGGCGGATGTCATAAAATTATGAGCACAAAACAATACACATCATACTGTAATTAATATGTATTTTCATATTACTACAAAATGATTAGCTACAAATTTAAAAGATGAATTAAAATACGGATAGTATTTATTGCTTTTGTTATATAAAATGCTGAAGCCAAAAGTAGGAAATCATATTTGTTAATTTGATATTTCCAAGCAATATTCTGCAGACTAGGATATTTAAAAAAACCTTATCAGTCGTTGGTTTAGGTGTATGTGTTTACTTTTGTTATTATATAAAGTAAAGTGTATTATATTAACAAGGATGAAAACATCCATTAGTAGTTCAGAAAATATCAAATAATCTTTTTAATTATGTCTCCTTAATGAGGAGTAAAACAATGCATATTTTATATTGATAAATATCCCGATGATAATAAACAAAATTATACCATTTGTATATTAAATTGTTGGTAAAACAATTGAACATAGTTTTGAAAATTTAATAAAGTAACTAAATTTGTTGAGCCAACGAATAAGACATAAAATTCATAAAACTTTGTGTAACAGAGTAATTTACAGTGCAATATCCCCTCCTTTACTGTCAATTGATAGAGGTCTTTTCAACATAAAATATGATTTAAAATTATTATTTACTTTTTAAGTCATCTTTTGAGCAGATTTTAGAGCAGCTTTACTGTATTAATAAAGAGCTTTTTAGGTACATTATTATCAATCAATATATAAATAGTATTATGTATCAGTTACTTCATTATCTTTCCACCATGATCACTCGCTATATTTATTAATGCGTACATATTTTTAAAGGTTATATCCGTAATGGCAATGATACTGATCAGATATAGCGTAAAAATTAATAAGAAGTGAAACAGAAATTAAAATCTGCATATATTTTCTATTATTTGACTTTTCTTAACAAACTTTTACTTACGGCTGAGCGCATAGACTTTAACCTGGATTTACTAAGGTGGTCATTAACATTTTTTTACAGTCTGATTTGGATATGATAAGGATAATATTTTTTTCAATGATTATTGTTTTATATTTTCAGATAAATAAAATGGATTGGTTTATAATTAGCACCTCTAAAAAATTCATTTTCAATGGATAAAATGACAATCTACAACATGTTTCAACTAATTCTTGTTATTTCATCTATGGTTTTTATGATAGATGGAAAACAAAATACACAATGTTCAGACTACAATACCTGTTCTAGGTTAGTTTCAGTTTAACTTCTCTATGATACTCATTTATACCTAAGTTTCTCATATTTAAAAATTAATAAGGGATATATGACAATGTAGAAAAATATAATCTTTTCCAAAGGGCAACAAATTATTTTTTTTTGCTGGCTTGATTAAATTTGGGTTAAAGGTTGATGGAAGGCAATAAAAGAAAAAATACACCTTCAAAATTTAAATATTTCAAATTAAGCTATTGAACTAATATTAAAAAGGAGTATAGACGATATATTGATGTACATCCACAAAATCAACCCACTGTAGATGTAATTATTGGTAAAAAGGTTTTGACCATGCCAATCTGTACAATTAAACCAGTCAAGATTTTAAAAAGTCCTCAAAATCTTTAAGCCAACGAATTAGATAAATTATGCAACTTTAGGTACAAGTATAAATTATTCTCTCATTAATCATCGACTGCATAAGATATAATATTTTAGTGACAGATGCGGACAGGAGCCGCAGAAACCGTTTGTCTGCGGCTGCGATCCTGATTGTACTTTCTATGGAGATTGCTGCAAGGATTATCAAAAGTAAGATTATTTTTAAGTACAAAGATCATTCCTCTGAACAGCATAACTTTATTAGTCTTGATGCCCGTTTGTCTGTTAGTCATAAGGATTATGTAAAGTAAAAAGTGATTTTCTTGTTTATTGAAGAATTCTAAAAAATAAAAAAACCTAACTTTATTAAACGCAAAACATCATTTGTATATTTGCTTTTGTTTTGGAAACTAATAATAAGATAAAAATATTATTACCCTTGTGGGCTATTTGTTCTTGTATAAGCTACCCAGTCTGTTTAAACTTGAAAATAACATCGCTTTAGTTTTTAAGCATTAAAAAAAGTTTTTATATATTATTAAAAGATTTAAATAATTGTCCTTGATGTTTAAGGTATTGTAAGAAAGATCCAATACCAAGTCTACTTCAGAATACAACTACTCTCTTTGAATGTGGGTAAGACGACCTTATTTCAATTAATCAAGTAATCATATTCTATAAAGCTTAACTTTCCACATTCTAAATATCTTAACAATTAATTTATGTACATTAATGAAATTTGGTTCTCACTCATTCCTTTAAATCTCCTTCTACACTAGTAAACAATGACCTTTATAACTTTAACTTAATGAAAAACAATTGGCTAGAATATTCATTCGTTTTCTAATACTTTTAGCATTTAAAAAAATATACTTTTCTAGACAGATAGGTGCGCATAACAGATATATGATCCAGCATTGTTTAAAGGTAAGTTACTTTTCAATATTATTTTCTGCTTCATTTTATCATATTTGCTATCATATGGTTTGTCTTCACGATTTTTTTGTATTTTAGGATGTAAGCAACGAAGAAGATAAAAATTATTCTTCCTTTTCCATCCTTTGTGAATTAATAACAGATCCTCCGGCCTATGATCCAGGTTAGTCCTTGTTATTCAATCAACATTCCTACGTTAACCAACATTTGCATACAAACCAACCAAACTCATAACATCCTACTTTTTGAAGTAGTAAGCTTTTTTTGTCTAAAGCTTAAGATCTCAATAACTGCTGAAAAAGAGTGAAGTAATTTTTTCATTTCTCTTTACGAAACTAACTCCATTACGAATTCTAACCACCCCGGACGAAACAAAACAAACAAGTACAGGAGATAACATTTTTTATATGAAATGTTCTAATTATCAAGAAAATAAAGAGGCAAACTTGTTAAAAGACAATCAAAAATCAATATATTGTAACCTATTACAACCGTGTCCACTTATCAAATGGGTATAAACAGAGTAAAGAGTCTAGAGGTTTTCAGATATCTTGGTGTCTCGTACTAAAATCATATGAACAACAAAAATTATTGTTAACTTTAAAAACAGTTAAAGGACAGTTAGATATTAGCAAAGCATTTAATAATCTTAATCTACGACACATTTATTTACAACATCTATGATAAAAGAATATAACTATGTAGATAAAAATATTTTTATCTAGATTGGAAGATGTATTTTAAGAATACATTTTGTATGAATTGTTCCCGAGGTACCGGGTTCGAGGAAGCTGCTAATCTGTTGTGGAATAAAAACCTTCTTGAAAGGTATTAGTTTACTTTTTCATAAAAAAAATTATCCTCATTTTTTCTTATTTCTCTCACTGTATTACTAAATTATAAAGAAAAATTTTTAATAAAATTCAGCAATACCAACTAACGACATAAAATAATAAAGTAAATTGTAATACAGCAGTATTTATAATTTTTTTTTAATTATGGCAAGTAGTAGCAAAGAAATATGTTTACTAATACCATAGATTTCATGGGATAAGAAAATGGACGATAAATGTAAATAATCCCCTATATAACAAACAAAATTAGTATTCTTGTATAATAAAACTATTAGTGGACAATTTTTGGATATTGCCAGTTTGTACCAATCAATCAAAATTCTTTAAAAAAAACTCAAAGTTATTCAGCAAATGAATACAAAAACTTTTTTTTATAAAACTTTGGACCCAAATATAATTTAGATACCAATGTTATATAACACTGACAAAAACCCACTTCTAGGACCTGTATCCCTGATCTAAAGAGATGTGATGAGAAAAGTGGAAAGAATTATTTGAGAAAGAAATGCAACTCCTATGTAAAGCCTATTCTGGTAAAGGTAAGATGCTTGCTGTTGTTTTATTAACATATGCTTTATATATCAGAAAGGTTTTAAAATCTTATACATTAATTTTTAGGAGATTAATATAAAACTTATACGTAGTCATACTCTTATTATCATATAGTTTTTAGATTTTAATATTAGGTCAACTTAAATTTAAGGCAGATTAGAATAACAATCCTAAAATATCATTCCAAAAACATATAATTTCAAATATGACCTTATCATTGCCATACTATCCAAAAAAAGTCAATAATTGTTCTATAATTCAAAAAATGATTCATAATTCTTTGTTTAAAATTGACTTTAGTATCCTGAATTTTTTGTCAATTTGCCCTTCTTTAGAGTATGGGACATATAGATTGATAGATACTTTACTAAGAAAGGAATTGTCTGAATTAAATTTATTAAATTGAATAAGCATTGAGAAAATATACAGACATATGAAATCATAAACAACCTTTCTTCTTCATACAAATACAGTTGGATGATTCCCTGATCTAATATGTTGAACATCAAAATACCATTACTTTTATTCTTAAATTTAAAAATAATATTTATAGCCTCTATAGTGAGATGATATTAGTCATTTGGGAGACCCTTTCTTAATCCAACCAAAAGCTATATGATGTTTTAAATCAAATTATCAAACTTCGTTTGTGTTACTGTTCCACTTTCGGTTTAGGTAATGTTGCCTTATATAGTTCTTTGTATAGAAAGCGAGACAAACCTCTAAAATATAGTCAATGTTCTCTCATGAGTAATTCAAGCTAAAAATAATCCTCTTTTTAATTATAGATTTGGTAGGCAAAATATTTACAAACCATATTTTTTACTTTTTGAAGGAGCTCATATAATAATAAAATATAATAATTTGTCTAGACTAATGCTAAACCAACCCAAACACTGTGTAATGATATCTCCAGTCGTTTTCGAGATCTTAATTGGACATTTACAAACCCCAATAACAGTCTTGTCAAACAAAAAAATGTGTTTTTTTTTGTTTTTTTTTTGGGGGGGGGTGGGTAAATATATAGAATATGGGATTTTGTGGACTAAATAAATATATTCTAAAGTAAATGTACCACTAGCTAATAAACAACTGAAATATACTCCAGCTAGAGTATTATTATTTAGCTTTTCATACATTCATACATGTTTTTTTGAGCTGCTACATTTCTTATTAGTTCTTTGTACTTACCTACATAATCTATGTACTTGATTTTTGATCTGTTATGGAACATTATAGAATTGACTTTATTATTTAAATCTTGTTTTTATGTTAACCCAAGAAAATGGCTTGAAATAGAAAAAAAAGTATGAAGACTTCATAAAAACAGATCCGAATGGGTCTAATTTTTTCAGTAAATTTTTATGCAATTGGAATGACAGACAGATGGACAGACATCTTTGACTTATAGATTTATATTCAGTACCTTTCATTCTATTCATCTAATAATTTCCTAAACTTTTGTTTTTCCTTTTATCTCCTTTCTCATTTTCCTTTTCTGGCACTCACATACTTACTTTATATGCAGGGATAAAGGTATGGGAGAATAACTTTTAATAACACAAAATTATCCCAAATAAGTATAATGATATTTATAAGAAGCTTAGAACAAAAATATTAAAGACTTAACAGAGGAATAATAGCGCTAAAGTTCAAGTCCTTTTGAGCAACTTTATAGGGAATTTATACATTTTTTAGAATCAAAGATATCACAATTAACCACTAAAAAATTACGTCATATTATATAGCATTTTACATAATTTAAATTTATCTATTGCTATATCCCTGACTTTAATGCCCATAAACATTGATATAAGGACTTGAAAGTAACAAACAGTGTCAAACATATAAAACCTTCACCAAATGGCTGAAAGTAAGAGATATTTAGATATATAGATGTATGGATAGATAGACAGATGGATAGAACAATGAAAAATTATAAATAACATATACTTATATAGTAGATGAATAGATAAACATACAGTTGGATAGATAGGAGAAGCAAAAAAAGGTAATTTAATATAAATGAGATATACTTAGAGAGTAGATAGATAGATAGGAATATAGTTGGATAGGCAGGTAGATTAATATTAATGAGATATACTTAGATAGTAGATAGATAGATAAAACATTAGATGGATACATAGGTAAAAGAAAAAAGGTAGATTAATATAAATGAGAGATACTTAGAGAGTAATTTAGATAGATAAACATAATGATATGTACTTAGATAGTAGAAAGATAAATAAAACATTCGATGGATACATAGATATAAGAAAAAAGGTAGATTAATATAAATGAGAGATACTTAGATAGTAAGATGGATTCAAACATACACACATTTTTCGAACTTACTCCTAGATTTTTTTGAAGCAAAGTTTTTCTACATTTATGATCAGTATTTTTTGTCTAGCTTTATTAGTGTTACAACTGTTCTTGTGATTTGAAAGATTTGATTACCGTGGCTCTAATAATCTGTTAATACTTTCCATTTTTTCATATCCATTCTAGATATTTAACTAAACACGCAAAGTAGCTGCATATAAAGCTACTTTTTGTGTGTAAGTGTGTGTTTGTGTGTATGTGTGTGTGTATGTATGTGTATGACTTTATTATCTGTAATTTTATGTTGACAGAGACCACATCTAGGTAACTAATGTCAACTATTTGTCACCTGTCGACAATCCTCTCTCCTTTTCTCTTACTCCCTCTCTCATCACCTTTTGCCATATTTTGAGTTTTCAGTGCATATGGTTGTATTCCGCCAAAATTATCAAACAAGGACAATTAGTTCCACAAGTTTCCCAGTAACAATAAACAGTAAATATTTAGGAACAATAAACTGAAAAATAGAAAAGGAATTGCTACAGACTTTTTTTCGGGGAAGCTTCTTAATACCCCGAATTAAGTCGAAAGGCGAGTTATGGAGCTTTAAAAATCTATAGGACCATACTAAAACCCCTAAAAAGCCATTGATTTACAATCTAGTGCTTATTTGATGAAATAGCATATTATACCTAGAATTAAAAATATTCAAACAGATTGAAAATCTTCAAATCTTTTTGTTTTATTTGCTTTGGATAGTTTATCAGGTAATCTAACTTAAGTCCCACTAGCCTCTTATTTCATCTTTGTTTCATAAATATTGTCTTATATTCTTTACTTTACTCTCTTCATGTAGAAAAATATGTGCATAATATATATAAATTAGACCTACTTACTTTTATCAAAAGAACAAGGACATGTGTATGCAAAGCAAAGCAAGAAAGTGCAGCTACTCTATAATTGAGGTATCACAGTCTAAACTAATCATTTTCAATAACATAATGTTTTTTGCTTGTTGCATGGATTTAAAAATAATCATAACTAAAAAGATTTTACAAAAAGAAAATCTATTTTTAGTTTCTTTGTAATGCCTCTAGAATTTAGAATGTTATTACTGTGCTACTTATGAATTAACATGTTCTTGCTGATAGTTAATTTATATTTCTTATTGTAGGTTTTAGAGAATAATGAGATAATAACAAAAGTCTACAGAAACATCGATTGCTATTACTGTGAAAACCATAAGGTTAAAATAAGTAACATTATATGAAGTTTATTACTTCAACTATATGGGTTTCAGTGTTTTATAAATTTTGACTGATATAGAAGTAAAAAATTAACTTACTGATGATTTTTTAGATGAGTGACATTAATAGCAAAGTTTAGGGCAGGAATTTGTAAATTTTCTGCTAAGTACTGGATAATCTTCTGAAAAAAAGCTTGCAATTAAATTGTTTTGTTGTATAGAAAAGTTGAGATGAATAATAAAATCTTACATTTTAAATACATCTGTCACAGATTTTCAAAGAAATGTAAAATGTTTTAGAACCATATGATTCTTGAAAATGATGATATCCATTGTTTCAACCCTTACCTGGGAGGATCAGATTTGGCAAGTTCTGGAGCAGTTGTCAAGAAACTTCTACCTGGGTAAGCTTCAATCAGTAATAAATCAAGAGTTCCAGAGAACATAATTTTAACATTTAAATCAAACATACATCAAAAATATTTTACATAGTATTAGTAGATATTACTTTTTATATTTAGAACATTATTTTTTAGAACTAACTCCTTCAGAAACAAGAGCGAAGAATTGATTAGCAGTAAGAAGGTTGAAGATATGGTTAATAGTGTTCTCAGAAACTCTGAGAGATCTGGAATACCAGGAATGATCCTTAAATTGTTCTAATTAAAAAATATTATAAAATATGTTTTAAAAAATAAGGCACCTACAAAGAGAGGGTGGTTGGAGAGTGGGATTTATCATTTCCTTGCATTAAGAGATTTTCACCTCCCTTTAACAAACCCATTTAAAAACACAAATTTAGGAATCCAACTCTAGATTCAATATCTGTTTTGATTAACTTTGGCCCTTACTACAACCAGATTATGTATTCTACTGAAAGCAAAGAACATAATTGTCAGGTTATTTTAAGACAAATTAACCATTATACTACACTTTTTCCAGATTTTAATCTTTTTTATCATACAGAACAGTTAACCAATATACAATCCAAAAACTTTAAATAATTTGTAATAAAAACGATTAAGAGTCAGATATACATATAAACATAAATTATTTGTACATTTTAGCCAGATCAGTTGTGGGATCCTTTCTATGAGGTTTGCAGAGATATCTATTGTATAACAGAATTAGATATTCTTGAGTATCAATGCAAAGGAACACCTAGAAATATTTCAGGGTAGGTATCTCTCCCTTCAATTACCTAGATAAACTGGGTACAAGTAAATGGAACAACCAAAATTAACATTACAAATTCTTTTTTTATCAGAATGAGATTGTTATTTTTCAGTGAGAATTTACCTCATCTAGCCTTTCCAAGTGAAGATATGTTGATAAATATGTCCATGGAGCTGACTGTATTCAACCATAGTCTTGCTATCCATGAAATACTTACCATACTGTCAACTAGGATACCTTCAATGCTTGCAAGTGATATGCTTATTACAAAGGACAGGTAAATTTTGATGTACTGCCTGTAAACAACAGTCAACATGAAATCATATCTAAAATCTTTAATATATAAACAACAAGTTGTTGACTATAGGGTAATCCAGAAATTATATAAACCTTTTGAAAACTAGTTGTACTTTCTATTATTTGATGGAGAAAGTACAAATTCTGAATATTTAGAATAAGAAATATGACTTTGGACATAGTTGATAATGTGGAGAAACTTCCTAAGACTCCTGAAGAAATATTCTATGAGGTTAAGGATGCTATGGACTTACTCAACAGGGAAGAATGATTTGTTTTTATTAAATTAGAATAATCATTGCCTGCTTAATTGATTTTATATTTTTTCAAAATCAACTTCAGAAAGTAATTTTCCTTTAATCAAAAATTCATTAAAATCCTATTCATTCTACTTACCTCTTAGCACTGGCATGATGGAGAAAGGGGATCAGCTTAACTCATTTGAGCTAAAGAACCTGATCTCTAGAATTATGAATGAAACAAGTGAAGTTCTTCTATTCAAGATTTCCTTCGTATTACAGGTAATGTCTTAAGTTCACATAAACTTGTTTTTGAACATGAAGAATGAATTGAGATATTTATTGTTTCAAACAAACTTTTATTTGAAGGAAGGTGAAAACAAGACAGAGAGGTCAACTTCAGATATTGTGGCTGCCATGACTAGTTTCATTCAAGAAAATACTTTTGTTCTCAACATGGATTCTATGGTTTTAAAGGTATGTTTTTTTTTTTTTTAACTAAGTCTAATATGTAGTAATAGATTTTGTGTAATAAATGCCTCCAAGATAGTATAGTACTATAAAGTCATTTTTACTCTATTAGAAGGTAAATGCAATGGTCCATAATGAGGATACATTAATTATGGACATTAACAAAGGTTTTGCAATTAAAATATGTTATAAAGTTATTAGTAAAGAAACAAAGAAACTAACTTGTTATTTAAATATAAATTTAAGTTTGTTACCCTCCAAGAAAAGAATGTGTATACTGAAGATGAGTTTAATTATTGGTGTAGAGATGGGGATTTGAGGTAATAGATTAATATTTTTAGAAATACATACATAATACTTAATATCATTATGAACAAATTTTAAAAAAATCAAGATAAACTTTCATTTCCTTCTTCTAAAATCTTAACAATATTTTTTTTCCCACAGAAACTATACATCTGGAGAATTTGAATTGCAGTTAAGAAACACAACATATAGATTGGGAAATATGACTAAAAATCATGGATATATCAATGCTCATACTGGTCCTATGGAACTGGTGGCTGTAATAAAGTAAGATTTTATTTTTTTAGTCTGATATATTCAAACCAGCATAAGCCATGCTGAATAATCAATGGGTAAAATGAGTCTCAGTCCAAATTGTATCTTGTTCCTACTACTGATTTGTTAGGCACCACAAATTTTATTGTTTTAAGTTACATAATTTTCTTAGGAATCTACTTTTTCAGGAAATAATAGATTTTTGTTGCATTATATTATAGACAGTTATCTGCGTATATTAAAATGAAAACTTGTAAGATTAAAACTGGTGTTAATTTTATGATTTAATTTTAAAAATTTACTGTAATAGAATTCTATACTGGATTTTCATAATGGCTGATAACCGGTTTTAATCCATCAGATATTTATCGGTTTCAGAGCCATACTGGAAATAGCTTTCTACAATTGTATTACCTAGGGAAAATGGAAAAATGTTCCATGCTGGTGATTACATAGCCAACATTCTGTTTGAGAGTAGGACAGGGAATGTTAATATGGCAAACAAAAGTGGGGTTATTACTGTTTGTGATAATAGGTAATTTTACCTGATTATTGATTTAAAATCTTTTTAGGGTGTAAAATTTGGTTATAAATATAATTAAAGATTATTATTATATTTTCAAGGGCATTTATCAATGACAGCATGTGTATGAGAATAAAAATGAATATTTCAAGCTTCATTTTTAATGAGGTATGATATTTTTCCTATTTTTATGCTATTGTCATCTTTTTTTATAGCTTTAGAATTACAAAAAAAACTCTAGCTTTTACTCTGGTTGAAGTCTGTTTAAAAGATCCGATTGTTGGCTACATAATAAATGTTTTCTGTATATAACTTTACTATAAATTTGTATTTATATATTTAATATAAAAGACGAATTTGTACAGTTTTTACAGATGTAACATTTACATTGTATTCAATGAAAGAAAAAAATCACAATAAAGAAAATTATTTGTACAATTTTCCTTTTTCAGTTTCATTCAAATACATCATTGTGACGTGTGCCAAAGGCCTTTTTTACATCAACAAAAATAAATAATGACACAGTACAATGAATTGAATGTAAATCCGTCAAAGGATTGTAACACTTGTTAATATTTGCATCTTTTTTTTTGCAGCAAAGCTTCTCATAAGTGTTATATTTTGTCTGCCTATCACAGTAATACACACCATCTTAATTACTCTTATAGACTTTTATTATACAGAAATCTATATATTTATTATTACTTGGATGATGCACCAGATTTTCATGTACTCTAATAAGGTGATGCTGATTAAAACGACGGTACCCCCCATCCACCCCATATACCCCATTCCCTTTCCCATACTAGATGAATGAACTGACCAATAAATGAGTTCCATATTAGTAATCTAAATAACAACAAAATCTGTCAATATATTCACATATTCTATATCCATTAATTCATAAAGGCAAATTTTTCATCATGATAACAATAAGATCATAATACCTATTATACCTAATTATAAGTAGATACTTAATAACTAGAATATGTCCATCTATACATTATTTCCATTATTTGTTAAAAGAACAGTTTTACTATTTTTTTACTCATATTGTTAACAGCTTGTACTTGCTGTGCTACTTCTGAATATAATAAATTTTTAAAAGCGAAGCTTTTCTATAATTAGGGTCGGTCCGTCCGTACGTCTGTAACGAATAGCTTTTTCGTTAATTTAGGCATGTTAGAATTAACCTATTGATTTCAAACTTTGCATGGTGAATCCTGTGGTAGTTAGATACGATGCAGAAAGCGTAGCAACTCTATAATCACTACCAGAATGTCCGTACGTCCATTTTAAACATGTTTATTATTTTCTTTTTTAACAACAAATTTTTATGTGATCTAATTATTCGATTGATCTGATTGTTGGTATACTGATTCCTGGGACAACAAAGTACAATATTACAAGCGAAGCAACTCTATAAGCAAGTCCTAAAAATGTA
>LS051124.1:0-13356 GCA_900241095.1 Acartia tonsa | reverse complement strand
ATTATACAAGTGTTAATGTCCGTTTGTCCTACCGTTTCAGTGCTTCGCTTTTATGGATGTTGTCATCCTTGTTTTTATTAGGATGGATCACTTAGATTTAATGGATATGGATTTGGTATTAAGAGATTTCTTGAGAAGTATTTTTATTCATTTATTTTGATTGTTAATTATAACAATTAATCTTTTTAGAATTACATCTGTCTGTGAATTATATGAAATTATAGTTTCTCATCCATGCTTTGTCAATAAAAGATTACTTTCAATATTGGGCGTTATTTAGCTTTTATTATCATTTTCATACAATTTCTACACTAAAAAAGTGTTTATTAAAATTTGAATTATTTAAAGAAATATATTAAAATTACAAAGTTATAAAGTTACATTTATAAGTAAGGTGGTTTTACAAAATATTTTGTTATAAATTATGTATTTTTAATAGATGGGAATACTATCTTTCACAGGATGGACAGATTGAAGTTTGTATTCATCTACCAGTAAGTTAAATAAAAAAATCGTTACCCTAATCAGTGCAGCATTAACAGAAAAAGCTATGTCTCACTGTCAAATCTATAATAAAATTATTATATAAAGTGTACTTATTCACTAGATGGTCAAGTTTTTAGAGAATATATTAATACACCTTATTAATATTCTTAATTGTATAGTTGCTGTGCTACTAAAAATGTATACAAAAAATATCTGTTTAATATTTTATTTTTATTCATCTTTATCGATCTAATCTTATAAAGAAAAAGCAAATGTTCTCGAAATAATAGCATATAGGGTACAAATAAAGTAAACACATAAAAAAAAGAATAAATATTATCTTGTAGCTCAGCTACTTAAAAGTGTAGGTTGGTTTCATTGAAAGCTATTTTTCTAGAGCTTGGCTGCCTAATGTGTTTATGAGCCAGCTTACTCGATTTGTCAAAGCTAAAGAGGACAGTGATATACTAGCAATCTTGTTCGAAAGATTTATTCATTTTTTTTAATCTGCATTAGCAGCCTGTACACATAATGGGATACCTCCAAGCATTTACTTCAAGTTATTGTTTGTAGATGTTAACACCGGATATTCTGTACATAATAGAGAGCTATATGACCCTGGTATTCCATTCCCTGTCAATTATCCTGCTAACCTTTACGGTGGTGACCTATACACTATTCACTGAACTAAGGTCAGCAATTTCTATGCTCACATTAATAATGGAATGAAATAGGGATGGTAATGTTCAGAAGAACAAAGCGTTGGTGAAAGAATAAAAAATAATAAATTTTCATAATAAACATGCATTATTCTATGCTTATTGATTTATCATTTCAGAAATCTTCCAGGATGTAACTTACTATTTCTGGCACTTTCAACATTGATTTCTCAGGTAATGTTTTTGTGCTATAAACTTCTTAATTTTGAAAAAGTAAAATTTTGAAATGATAGATAAAGAAAAATTCAATCAAACTTATATTCAGTTGATCTTCATGTTTGGAGAGAACTCTCATGTGAAAGGTTATTCTTGTAAATGTGTCGCTGTTTTTCTACACTTTGGTTATCTGTCTGTATTCTTCTGGAATAATGTCATGGCCTGGGATATCTACAAGACTTTTGGACAAAAGACTATTTTGTCCCATATAAGGTAACTTTTAAGAAAAAAGATATTCAATTTGTAGCTTTTCTATTACAACAAAAATGATAATATACAGTAGCATTCATCTTAATAATTTTTTTTATATAGATCTAAAAGAGAACATCTACCAAAATACATGACCTATGCTTATGGAGTTCCCTTAGCCATTGTTTTGTTCTGTCTGACAATAGAGTTTACTGATTCAATTGAATTTTCTATCAAGTATGGAGTCACAAATTGCTGGATAGGTAAGCTTGTTCCATCCTGATTTATTATATTAAAATTATATTTTTAGATCTTTTTCCATTTCTTTAGGTGAAAAATGGGCAATATTTGTTTTCTTCTGTCTGCCAATGTTGTTTGTAATGTTGACCAATAGTATTCTCTACATTCTTACCATACTCAGTATCAACTATGTCTCAAGTGTTGTTGAATCTACAAGGCATAAGGTATAATTAAAAAGCATTTTCAATAATTATTAAATTATATTCTTAATAAAATGAATAGTTATTTATTGTTTCATATTATAGACAGTTTTCCGTGGATAGTAAAAGTAAATATTATAACAAAACTGGAATTAATTTCAAGATTTTTATTTTTTTATTTGTAGAAAGTAGTTTAAAATACGATGCAATACATAAT
This sequence comes from Acartia tonsa, assembly GCA_900241095.1. Taxonomy (NCBI): domain Eukaryota; kingdom Metazoa; phylum Arthropoda; class Copepoda; order Calanoida; family Acartiidae; genus Acartia; species Acartia tonsa. The sequence continues at coordinate 11,089 of LS051124.1, read as the reverse complement.
TTTTCAGCATGGCTGAAAAATGGTCCTAATCCTGTAGATATTAAATGGCTTCAAACTCATACTTGAAAGATTATTACCTAGCTTCTCTTTACCGAACAGGCTTATCTATCTAGGACAGGGGCAAGACAGACCTGTTTATATACATCAGAATATTCTTTGTTCTTGGATTCACCTGGATCTTTGGCATCATTGCATTCTTCTTTGAAGATGACTGTGTTTTCAAGAAGATTGTTGTCTTTCTCTTTGTTTTCTTCAATACTATGCAGGTTGGTGGTATGAATGGTAAAGTTATTTTTATTCTATAATTGTAACATTTTATCAATCAAGTTTTTAGGGGATCTACTTGTTTTCTGTGTTTACCCTGAATTACAGAGTATACAATCTGTACATGCAGCTCTTTAACAGAATGTCAGAACAAAGATCATTAGATAAAGAAGTCAGGTAGGTACCTAATTGCTATTACTATTTCTAGTTTGTATTGCCAATAGATTAAAATATAACTACTAAATCAATAATTCTATCAAAAGAGAGAGAATTAGATCTGGAAGAAAAAGAAAAGATTCCCCAGCAACAAATCCTTATGAGGATGAAAACTATAAAGGTATCAACCCCGTATATAACAGATAATTAAAAAAAGATAAAATGATAATTCTATTGTTAATAATTGGCAACTTTAATTTATATAAGATTTGATTTTGGTAGGTAATATAAGTGTAATTGCTAATTCAACAAATGGTGAAGGAGAAACTAGCAAACCAACTGGTATGTGGGTATGGAGAGCTGCTTCTGTCAGGTTAATATGATTAGAAATAAAAAAAAATGAACATTAAAGAGATTTGCTTTATCTTAGTGATAGAAGATGTGATAATAAAACAGTTTCTGAAAGCTAAATTACAACTTTAAATTCCCCTGTCCTCTTATTAAACAGAAATTTTACCAGACAGAAATGGTAATCATAGTCCTAGGACAACATTATTGTATAACAAGTTTCTTAGGCAATTTGGTTTTGTAAAATGTATTTAAGCAGGACAAGAATGAGAAAGGTTTCAAGTGAGAGTACAGTGAGCACAAGAACAACATCAACTAATGCTTCTGTAAAGTCAACTACATCAGCCTCACCAAATTCTAACAGGTTATCAATAAAATATTCTCACTTGTCATTTAGAGGTTCATATTCAATCAGCAAGTCTTTCTACAAATTACCTTTTCTTCACTAATTACAGCTTTTTTTCTTACAGTGTCTTGTTCTTATCTACATATTAGTACAAGTATGCTAAACTGTAAGCAAAAAATGTAAACTTTTTTTTAGAAAACAAGTGATGGAAAGAATCCTAGCTGTTCTGAGCATAGATGAAGAATTATCTGGTGAAGATAAAGAGAATGGGAGTGAAGCTTAGTTATCATAAAAAGCATTTCTTCAATAAAAACATTAATGCTTATTTTGATGAAAATAAATCATATGAAAACACATGGATATATCTTGTCTTACATTTATGTGATTCTATCTAATATGTATAACTATAACAGAAATAAAAGTATGAAGTAAACAATTTATAAATACAAGCCAACTTAAAGTTATAAATATAGAAACAAGACAGACTAAGAACTTAGATTCAGATGATTTTAGTTAAAACCCCTGTTAACAAATAGATTTAAGTAACATCCAAGCATTTTCATAAAACTTTAGTTATTATTCTGCCTTTATTTTATTTGCGTGACTGTATTTTAGGAAATTTAGAAAATTCCTATTTTTAATAAAAAGTAGACAAAATAGATTAGAAAAGAGCTAAAGCTAATTATCAATAAAAAAGTACATATTTTACAATTGAATGAGAAAGATAATATGTACAATTTAAATTGCAATATTACTAATAAATTTACTTTTATTAGATGCAATTTAAAATTGAAATATCAACCAATAAAAAAATTCTATCAATATGCTGTATTTATGATATGAATGTAATGAAATAATAAAAAATTCTCAATAAATTAAGATCTATCATGTCCATAAGTAGCGCAACAAAAACAACATTTATATTGGTAAAGTTTAATTGAAATAAATTTGTACCACAAATTAGCTACTTTATAACATGCAATGTTTAAAAATGTAGATAGAAAAAGATTAAATTACACTAACTTTAAATCGTTGAAGCCTGACAATAAACAAGAAAAAAAGTTTAAGATGCTTAATATTTTGTTGTACAATGAAACTTATTTGCAGAGAAGCAAAATTATGAAAGTTACAAAAAAATCTGTAAAAATCCTTTATTGTTCTAAATCTATATATTATGATATTCTTGCAATAATAAAGCATATGCGAATAAAAAACAGAGCTACTTAAAAAAGTAATCTTCTTTTTTATGTGTTGTAATTTTCAGAGAAACTTCAAACCTCTAAAAGGGGGAAAGGTCCTTCAAAGACCCGTTTATTTTATAATCTAGCTAAAGTAGATTTTTGGAAAACCTTGCATTGTAAAATTATTCTTAAGCAGTTGTGCTTAGTGTTGGACATAAGGTCAATTCAAACATCAGACATTAGCTATGATTGAAATTTACAATTTTTGTAATTTAGTTAGATCTTGTAATATGAGACATAATCATTATAAGAGGTCATGAGTTATGACCTATCATATTATCTAAACCAACCAATATAAAGTGTACCTAGTAATTAAAATCTCCTTTACTCCTATTTCATCATTCTAACAATTGCAAATCTACTAAGCTAACATAAATTTATATTGTTTCATTATGAGTCAAAAGAAAATAAAAACTAATCTTTTTGATTGCTTTATAATTCAATGCAATGGATAATTGTTTCATTGGTTTGCACTCTTTAGGCTTCTAGTGGCTTTTCTAATGTTTGAATTTACAAAAAAAATATGTAAAATACATAATAAAAAATACAAGTTTGTCGATTAGTTAACAGAATTTGACATTATACTGGGAAAAAAACAGGCGGAATTTATATCATTTACTGAATATTTAGGAAATGTAATGCTATATTTGAACGAGCAAATCAAGACATCTTGAACATACTATAGAATTATAATATCTTTTTAGTAATGTTTAATTACCTCTAATTATAGTAAAATAAAAGCTTTTTAATTGTGATATAACTGGATTTTCAAATTTCATTATTCTGTGTCAACTCTACAGCGACAATTGTCTGAAAACCCGTAATTTCTTTTGTAGGTTGGCGTTGTAGTAGCCTGACCCAAATGATTAAAAAATCTAATAGGTCAAAAACTTGGTTGTGCCAGAAAAAAACATAATTTAAAGGTATGATAAGAATTACCCTTGTCTCAACTAAACATTATGAACCAGGCTACTATGTAATATATATGTGTTTACAGCCGTTTAATCTTATCGCAACAAAACATTATGAACCAGGCTACTAAGTAATATATATTTGCTTACAGCCGCTTACCCCTGCCTCAACTACACAGTATGAACCCAGCTACTACGGAATATATATGTATTTACAGCCACTTACCCTTGTCACAACAAAACATTATTAACCAGGCTATTATAAAATATATATGTGTTTACAGCCGCTTACCCTTATCTCAACTAAACATCATGAACCAGGCTGCTAATTAAATTTGTATGTGTTTACCCTTGTCTTAACTAAACATTATGTACCAGGCTACTATGTAATATTTATGTGTTTTTAGCCGCTTACCCCTGTCTAAACTAAACATTATGAACCAGGCTACTATGTAATATATATGTGTTCACATCCACTTACCTTGTCTCAACTAAACATTAAGAACCAGGCTACTATGTAATATATATGTGTTTACAGCCACTTACCCTTGTCTCCACTAAACATTACGAACCAGGCTATTATGTAATATATATGTGTTTACAGCCGCTTACCCCCCTGCCTCAACTAAACATTATGAACCAGGCTACTATGTAATATATATGTGTTTACAGCCGCTTACCCCCCTGCCTCAACTCAACTCACCACACCAATACATACAAAGCCGGCTTCTCTTGTAAATTTGGATGGTTCCAAAACACAAATTTCTAGAGTAACATCACTGCATTGTCAGAAGTGACTTATGCTAAAAGTGACGTGTTACACAAAGCACTTACATAGCTCAAAGAGCTGCCGTTTTATAGACTTCGGTTTGTTCATTTTTATGGTTTTATGGATGAACAATCGCCTTATTTCCCCCCTATACATTTTTGTACCCCTTTTTTGGTAGCACAGCTTCTTTAGAATTAAAGCTGTTCATTTGTCAGTTGTGTAAATTGTCCAAAAAGATAACCAAGATTCTTAGAGTGTCTATATGGACAATTTTCATAAAAATAAAATTTTGAATTGGGGCAGACTAAGGATTAAATTTTTAGGGTTATATATTTAATTATTATTTTATTTTCAATCACAAATTTACCTCAAATTTATCTTTTCGTAAATATCTTATTTGGATCTTAAAAACCTTGTTTATTTTATAATGTTGTATGTGTAATAAGTCTTGAAATAGTGCAACATTGGATACGAATAAATATTCTAATAGAACGTCTTAAAACTTATGAATCTGGCAGAATCTTACCTGGATATTTCAAATGGTAAACACAGTCACAATCTCATTTAACTTCTTTTGAAAACCATATAAAATCTGATAAATCAATATTTTTAATCTGTTTCTGGATTATATAGGTCCGTTAAACAATTAAAACTATTTCATTCCAAAACGTTATTTTTTTATGCTTTCTAGCTTAAACAAAAACATCTTGTAACTACTCTCTGTTTGATAAGCTTAAAAAAATATTTTTCTAAAGACTTTTTAAATATAAAAATACATTGTAAACGGAATATGATGTACGTAATCATTAATTTTACTGGAGGTATATGTAGGCAAAATAGTTATTATTTTGATTTTTCCTGACAACGCATATGTTCATGCAAATGTTTGCTGAAATATTTATCACTATTTCTGAACAAACAGAAGCGCCTTTTATTATTCTAAAATTACATTTTGTTCTGGTTGTAATTATTGGCAATTAAAAGGAATTTCTTCACCTTAAATGAAATGATTCATTTGTCTAAATCCTTAAATAACGTACTATGTAATTTTGAGACGCTTAAGATCTTAATAAAAACTAAGTCTTTTATTTTAGGTAAGCATCACATAGGTCTTGTGTTGGTTACTTTGTTTTAAGATTTAATTCTTGGGGTGGTTTCAAGCTATTTTTAACCACTCCCTGCCCATTCGAATAAAAAAACCTTATGTGTGTTTCTATTAAGAAAAAAATACTTACAAGTACATACAAACGAAGTGTAAAGAGTATCCTAAGTCGGCTATTAATATAATTGAATATGTTTTGCGGATATCCAAATGGTCTTTGCGGATTGATTTGTAGTTTTTACAAGGTAAATTATTTGCACCTTCAAACATGTGTATTTTAAGAAAGTGATATAGCACTCGAAGAAAATATTTTTTTTTATCTAAATACTTTTTTAGACTTTAATAGGATTTACTTAATAATGCCTATTGACCTAATGAAATGAAAATGAAAGTATTTATGGTTGACTCACTTTCGAAATGGTATACAATATAGCCGATTCCCAATTCTTTTTATGAATTTTTGAGAACCAACATCATAATTTTCCTTACTATTATGTTAGTCCTTCGTAGAGGTTGTATAAATACTTATTGGCCTGATCTGCGGTGAAAACTTTGGAAATGTAAATGTGTAAGTTATTTACAGAGTAGCTGCACTGATTATTGGGTTGTCTGTTAGTCCTTCAGTATGCAAAATAATTGCCAGTGGTGAAACATTTAAAAATATCTCTATATCCACTCTAGTTTATTATTTCATTGCAGTGTGGATTGGGTTAGGTCAAACTCCTAAAGAGTTGGGAAAAACTCTAAGATAGGGCATGCACGCAATGACAATATCAGAAACTACCTGTTATTTCGCTTTATATGAATATTGTCATTCTTGTGTTTGACTTCATTCCTTGAATTAGGCTATAGAATGTAAAAGAGATTCAGAGAGGGGTGGACTTTGTAAGAAGTATAATTTCATTCTCTCTTTTGTATGCCAATTTTACACAAACAACACAAAATTATACATTTTTAAGCGATCTAGAGATTTAAGATCTATTCTTTAAAAAAGACTTTAAGATAATAAATTAATTTTAGTTCTAAAAGATAGTTATTTCCCCACCTACTTTTAATTTCCAACAATCTACATGTTTTAAATCTAGTAAAAAAAACTTTTAGTATAGTATTACTCGCGGACTATGGATTCTTAATTAGTCAAGTTACTAATTGATAGATCCAATATATATTCTATATATTTTTCCTATTCTTTAGCCAAACTAGGCATGTAAAGGATATCTTTTTTATGTAGTAGATTATGATTTAACCAAAAAAAAGATTTAACAAACAAGGACGCTCAATATGGGTGGGTAGTAAGGGGGTAAAAAATTACCTTTGAGGTATTTTCTAAATTAGTCCGGGGGGGAAGGCAGGGGATAGCAGAGTTGCTTAAAACTGGTTTTAATATCAAGATAACTAAATAAGTAATAATAAAGTGCATTTTGTAACAAGCCTAAAATTGTGACAAAAATAAGTTTTAACCGAAGGAAAAAGTTTGAAACGAGTGTTTTGATAATTGCATTACAAGTTTTGCCTATCAACAATGAAATTCAATATGATCAAACTAGGAGCTAACTAATTAAACAAAATTTGAGTTTTTAATAGAGGAAATACATTTGTTTTTCTTTGTTTTAAGAAAAGATGGAAACATCAAACAGGTTTAAAATATGCATTGAGTTATTTAAGCACCTGGATTATAAGTATTTACATACACACAAAATCGTTAACCATTCATGCTATTTAAAATATTAATAAAAAACGAAACAAAGCTCTGTAGAATATAGCACCTTTTCTCCTTTTCTATATGAAACTAAATGAAAAAAAAATCGCACAAATAACTCACGGTTTATTGCTTATGTTATATTTTTAAATTAAAAAAAATATTGATTATAACTTGTTCCAATCTCTGGTTTTGTGACATTAAAGTGCCTTTTTTCAGCATAAAAAATAGGACAGTAGTAGTTGAATATTATTCACAACATGCAATATCTTGTATAAAAAAGTTTTATCAAGATGGCAAGTTTGAATGAATTGAAAATGAGCATGACACACTACACTATGGCCTGTAGTAGGGACAAATATTATTTTGTAGAACATATCGCAAATAGATATGGTTTTCCAATAATGAATTTTACTGTGTTAAGATTTTGGACAAAAAATCACAGTGGTATAAAAATGGAGAGAAATATTACACTATGGTTTGCTATCCCTTGTCCAATTAAAATCTTGTGATGTAAATATTCATTTCCTGCCACAAAAAAGGTTTGAGGTCATCTGCCAATCACATGATGATGTTGTATTTCAAACCAATTATTTTGATTTTGAACTGTGGTGTTTTCAGCGATTCACCAAGGGGGGTGTGAAACCATTAGGGAGAAAAAAAATGGTCTTTGAAGGGGTGTGTTGACACCCTCCTAGAGTACGCCACTGCCTTAAAAAATTTTTATATATCCTTATCAAATTAAATGTTAATGGAAACTTTGTTAATAAATGAATGAAGCTATAAAAAAAGACAGTTGTACATTAATTCAAAAGAAATAATTTCATAGTTTTGCAAAACTAATAAGTCAGTTAAAACAAATATGCCAAAATTTATTGTTCCCAATGTTCATTGTGGTATTTTTCCTTTGATTGAGTAAATACTTGGATATAATTTATGTCTACTTGTGACATTCTTGCAATTTATTTCATACAGTGCTCAATAAACCATAAATTGCAAGTCAAACCTAATTGTACATCCAATATTTTATAGGCCCAATTTATTCTTGTACCTTTTTATGATAAATCAATTTTATAGGGTCAAACAAAACTTAAATAACATATATCTTATTATTTGAAACCCTTTTTGGTTAATTTTATAAATCCATGGAAAGATGGGACATGGAATTGGTAACCAAAAGCTTGAAACATTTTTTCATAGTGGGTGGCTAAAAATTTTGAGTACTTTCATTAGGTTTTGTTTGGTTGGTTCCAATCTAGTAAACCAATAACAGAAGGAGCAATTTTGTTTATCATAATTGGGGATATAAATTAATTTATCATCCATTGTCTTAGCCCTTAAGATTAATAAATTAATGGATTAGTTTGTTTAATTAGCAAGGCTACTCTATAAGTGTTTTAGTCTGTTCATATCTCCATTTGACTTGTCCCATTTATCCTGAAATATTTAGAACATATTTGTGCCACTCTGTGCCAATTGTGGTACTGTAGAGGGTAAAGTATAAGTTAGTATTCAAGAATACATTAATCTTGTCCCATTGAGAATTTTTAAATATTTAGAACATATTTGTGCATCTGTGCTCAGTGTGCTACGGCAGAAGGTAAAGTAAAGGCTAGAATTCGAGAATATATTAATCTTGTCCCATTGTGAATTCTAAAATATTTTGAACATATTTGTGCCACTGTGTGCCTACTGCAGAGGGTAAAGTATAAGTTAGTATTCAAGAAGAGATCTCATCTTGAGAAAAAGTTAATAGACCGAGTGATTTCTCAAACATTGCTTTGCCCCTTTAATCTCTCTCTCTCCTTGCCTCATTTTTTCCCTCTCTCTTTGTTAATGTTTAATCTAAGCAGTGACACGTTTAAATAGTTGTAGAATGTTAAACAATTTTCCTTTAAATTAAGTTTTCGCATATCAAAGCAATTCATTTCAAATGAAAATATCTTCTCAGCTATTTCTTTAATTCTTAAATTAGAGTATAAAACTTAAAATGCTCAAAGTTCCTAAATTTGATTTTACATTAACCTTTACCCATTTAAGAATTTGTAAATAATCTGAAAACACATTTGTTTATTAATATCAATAGATAATAATGCTTACATAAAATTTTATTTTGAAATGATTATAAAAGAAAACTAAAAATCACTAAATAATGTAATATCTTTGTTTAACCAAACAAGAACACATAATACCAGTAAATAATGAACTAAAAATTAAATTCAAAACAAACATGAAATCAAAGATATTATAAAAAGAGTTATAAAAAAAGAGTAGTACTCATAATGGTCACAAATAAACATAAAATTTAGGACTCCATAGTCACCAATTAAGATTAACCCAAATATCATCCTTACATACTCAGTTACATATTAACGTAGTTACAGACATAGTTAGGTACGCAAATCTCTAGCTAACATACATCATAAAAAGTAGGGTTACTTTTTTTCCATTTATTCTAAAGAATAAATTGACAGGCAAAGATTTGTCTTTATTTTTGACAGGTTTTCTTGAATAATTGGATTAGCTTTCAACACATGTTTTCAATGAGACAATTTTAGCAGAACAGCTACTCTACAACATACCTCATCAATACCTCTGGGTTCAGGTGATAACAACCTAGGGTTAGACCTATAGGATAGTAGTACTAGGGCCCTAATTTCCTAAATACCTAGGGCCAGACCTTTCTAGAAAGGTTCTAAGGTTCTAACATCCTAAATATTGCAACAACCAACCTTTTGATTGCATGACCTTTGTCTTGAAGTACTTACTGAGCATGGTAGCGAGTAATGCCTGTTTTCAGCCAAGGCATCCCCCTTATTTTTCTATTAATGAATCTGACATAGCAGCAGTAGGTACAACTTTAAATGTCTTTTGAGCCGAGATTCAAACAAATCACCTCACCAACGATGAAATTAAAAACAATTTCTTAAGTCTTATTTTCTATGCCACCTTTGTGTATTAATCTTCTTGTTTTCTTTTATCTTCATGTTTTTGCTAAACCTTTTTTATTCCTGACAAATCCTTATCATCACCTTTCAATTTTTTATACATTTTACTATTCTTCAAAATATTTATTTTTCTTTTATCTACAATTTTAGCATATATTTTTCCAATATAGTTTTAAAACTGATTATTATCCGCTTGATTAGACCCGGTTCTTAGCCATACTGAAAAATAATGTATAGCACCCTATTAAAGACAATTTTTCACGAATATTAAAATAAACATCATTTAATTAGTATCAGTTTTGTTAGCCCGGGCCTTCGGCCCCTCGTGGCTAACTGTCTATAATACTATGCGATATATAAGAGCAGCTACTATAAAACTAAAGGTATGTCTGTCCGTCTAATGATAGAGGCCTCTAGAGGCGAACCCGCTGGTCCTTATATATAAAGAAGAAAAACTTTTTTTGTTTGTCTCTTTAAGATCTTGCTAACCAATGAACCAATTGAGTTTTCTATTTTAGGGATTAATTAACAAGTAATTTTATTTGTAAATTTAAGTCTTTGAATGGTTATAGCTCTCTTTTTCTCCCTCAGTTGTTAGGGGCGCAATCACTAGTCGTAAATATAAGTTAAAGTATATTAATGATGTGATTTATAATATCTGTAATTACCAATTAACTGATTTGTAATTTAAATCTATAAACTGTACCAAACTTGAAGCTTGATGTTTTACATCTTAACTTCTACCATGTAATGAACATAGATTTCAAACAGTTATTATCCTGCATCACATATCAAACACACACACATACACACACACACACATACACGCACACACACACACATTCATATATTTATGAATTTATAGCACACTGTAAAAAAAGCAATCCATCCAGTAGGAATAAATGGAAAGCACAATATTTATGGCATACTCAATAGTATACAATATTTAAGTTCCAATGATTAGGGGTATGGAAGGTAGGAAACCTGTCATATTCAGACTATGATCAGGTGCAAGGACGTCCAAGCTTTTTTTGGCGGGGGTGGGGGGTGCAGGGGGAGGGTGGTGTGTTAGATGGGTAAGTGAAAAATCTCATTAGTTGGGGTAAATTAGCTTTGAGATGGGGAAGCGTGGAGGTTAAAAAGTAACCCTCCCCCCAAGTGATTACAAAGTACATTATGTCTAATTGTCTGAAATTGGAAAGTTATTTTTTTGGAGTGTATTCCAAATTTTAAGCATTGTTCTTTCTCTTTGTCTGTGTGTAAATGTTGGAAGAAATATGGGACAGTTGGGACTCTGTATCAGAA
>LS050292.1:11067-30399 GCA_900241095.1 Acartia tonsa | reverse complement strand
ATATAAGCGCATGATGGACTCGTGATAGTTGCATGTTCAAGTCCCCTCCCCACATTTAGGCAGGCTAGTTTGACCGCCGGGTGCGGGGTTAACAGCGGTCATGAGATGGATAGTGATATAATAGGATTAGTGCGGGGGGTTTGTTATCATAAGTCACAGCGAAGCAACTCTGTAATCGGCCTGTCCGTATGGGTGTCGTATTACCACAATAGTTTCAAAGATTTGATTTATTGGTGCTTTCCAATACACCACTGAGCACTGATAACCCCTGTGGAGCCTATACCTGCAGTTACCTAACCCTTGGCGCCACGCAGTACACATTATAACCTAACCTAACCTGACCTAAGTAATAAACAAACAAAGTAAAAGCTACACCCTTCCCCCCCTTGTTTTAAATTTATTTCAAAATAAGGATCAGGGGTTATCAAGAGGGCCTAACCCTGTTGGGCAATCAACTAACCTTACTTAACCATACCTAACCTAAAATAACCTTTCAAAAGCTATTGTGAAAATACGACGAACGCTCCTTAAGAGGTATAGTCCCGTTCCTATACCCGATTTTTCTATAAGATTGAACTTATTACAAAAGCTTTGTCTTTTTACAGTGATGATATTATATTCTTCAAAAAAAAAAATTTCTGAATTAAATTAGTAATACTAAAACTTACTAATACCTGTATATAAAACTGCACATACCAACAAGAAGGCGCCTAAAATACAATGTGTTTGTTTATGAGAACTTTTTAAAAAGCAATTTTACCCTATTTATAGTTTCAGATTACCCTTTGCAAGAAAAAAATGGAATGTTCTAGTAAATGTCCCCAATCTTTATCAAATAGCTCTATATCTCAACTTTAAAGCGTTGCTAATATAGACCTCAGATACTGATCAATACGTTCCTCCATGGTCAGGGTATGGGATGTAAAGTTATAAGGGATTATCCAACTGGGAGAAACTTTTTATCAGGGTATACAAGAATATCACACAATATCCACGTATTTTAAATCCATTTCAAGATAAGATATACTGAATTCAACCAGATTTGAAGAAGAAACAAGGATGACACCATGCATCCATAAGTAGCGAAACTAGAAAATTTTAGATAGACATCTGGAATAAAACGAACTATAAATCAGAGTTATAAAAACTTTAAACTAGATTAAGTCACGAAACCTTTTACATTTATAATTTGAAAATCTAGGAATCGATATAGCACCACAAAGAATAGGCAAATCTTAATGAAACTTTGTGGGAATATATAAAATGTGATCTTATTTAATCCCTGAATTTATTTCAGCCGTATATCTTGAATAGGAGTTGAGAAAATCATGAAAACTTAAAAATCTAGGAATCGAACTGGCACACCAACCAATATACAAATCTCAATGAAACTTGATAGAAGTATGCAGAATTTAAACTTTTTCAATCCCTGAAAATTACAGCCGTCTATCTTAAATAGGTGCAGAGAAAATCACGTTTCCCCCAAAACGTTTCAGATGGACGGACATAAAGACAGACGAACATTTCAATCTATAGAGTAGCTCTGCTACTAAAAAACATTATGTAAATAACTTTTTACATAATTACATAGTACAATTGAAATAAAAATAAATATCAATTAATTTGTGTAGATTAGATTTAATGCTGTTGCATCATTTAGTCACTTGATTTTTTTGTATCTTAGCACATTTATAATAAGTATTTATAGCATCGTATTATTGAAGCTATTCGCGGATATTAAAATGAAAAATTATTAAGCTGGTATTAACTTATGATTTTTATTTTAATATTTGTGGAAAATTATCTGTAATAAGATGCTATGCATGATTTTTTAGTATGACTGAGAACCGGTCTTAATCGAACGGATTTTAATCAGTTTTTAAGCCATACTGGAAATCATTTTAATTTTAAATTGATTAATCAGCTGTAACCAACAAGTAAATTAATAGGAGGTTTCGTGAATTGGGCTGAAAACCCATCGCAGTAAAACAACCATTTTATAAGTGGGGTTAAAGAGGTGTTTTAACCCCTCAGAGATTGAAACTATCAATTTTACCCCCCTCAAAATTAAAAATACAATACATTAGATTACCCCCCCTCAAAATAAAAAAAGTTTGGATGTTCCTGTATAAGTCCCCAAAATAATATGTCAGATTTTCCTCAACTCACAAACAACAAACCTATAAAGCAGACAACTAAAAAGACAGACACACATCCAATTACTTCAGTACATAAGGATAAAGTAAAAAGTTTTACTAATTTAGAATGTAGATTTTAACGTTCCCTGACGTTTTGTAAATACGGTCATTGGCCTCCAAAAATTCAGGAATCTTTAATTGCAATTTACCCCATCCAAATTCTTGATTGAGAATTTTAATCTACAGAAAGTTTAATTTTGTTTGTAATAATTCCACAGAGAAGGGGGGACATTGGGCTGTTTATTATACTAGTCCCCAAAGTTTTATAATAACGTTTTCTTTCTAATTCGCTGGCTTAACAAATTTGACAGTCTTTTATTGAATTTTGTAAGTTTAGTGTCAAAACGTTTCAACCACTAATTGCAATCGAAAGAAAGGATAATCTTGTGTATCATCATTGGGGATGTACATCAATAAATATCTACCATTGTCTAATACTCTTAGATTCCTGAATAATGAAAATTCCATTGTCTTATTCCTTAAGATTCCTTAATAAAACATATCCTACCTGGAAAGACAGCCACTGTGTGTTTGTACAAATTTCCATAAATAGGACCAGCAAACAAGGGCAATACCGCCTAGAAAGAAAAATGTTATTTTAGTTACAATCGTTGTCTTTAGGAAAATATTTATTTCGCTTACAATCTTAGGTACATTTTTTCTTTTTTATAAAATTTAATATTTGATGATTTATAAATAGCGCTCCACGAATATTAATATGAAAAGATTAAAACTATCTATGTTATCCCCGAGGGGCCGTGGACCCTGGAATTAATTTCATGATTTTATTTTAAACATTCATTGAAAATTGTCCGTAAGAACTGTTATTCATAACTTTTAGAACCGATTCTAATCCACCGGATATTAATCGGTTTTGAAGCCACACTGGAAATTAAATTCTAAAATGTTGCTAAAAACCTGAAATAATCCAAACATACTGAAAACTCTTCCAACCTCTGTTGGTTCTACACATTTGGTAACTAAAGACCTAAACACAAAAAAGTAACAAATGCAGCTTTTAGTGCCTATAAAAAAAATTAAGTCATACAGTACAAATTACCAATGATAGGTCAATATATATTGTATATTGTGCTGTCTATTACACTAGTCCCCAAAGTTTTATAATAACGTTTTCTTATTCATTGGCTTAACAACTTTGGGGACTCTCATTGAATTTTGATTGGTTGGTTTATTTAGTTGAGTGTGCAAACGTTTCAACAAATAATTTGGGATGTGCATCAGTTTATTGGCCATTGGCTTCTCCCTTCGATCCCTGAATTACCTAGTTACAGTGGTATGTGTTATCCTCAGCATATTCTGAATACCTGCCATGTAGATTAACCAATCATAATTTTCATCTAAAAAAGGATACATTATCATGGCCTTAATGTAGGCATGAGCGGTTATGCTCTAGAACCTTTAGGGGCACTTAGTTGGGAGGGGGAAAAACCACCCTACACCTAATTTCATCTTGAGTTTAAATAATTTTTTTTTTAATTTTGGGGGGTCATATTTTATTGGGAAGGTAAAAAATTTGTTAAAATCCTTCTCTGGACCTATAAGAAGCTACACTATAAAGAACAAGCAAATCGGTTAAGATCCTTCGCTACAAGCAAAAATAGTTTATCTCTATTCCTTTTTCTAACCATGACAGCAGAAAGAAAAACAACATACAAAGCAACTATCTTTTACTGGGAAGTTGATGGTTTCAAATCTAAGCCTAAAACTAGAGATATTATGTGCCATTTGAGTTCTGTTATATGCTTATGATATTATTTGTAAGAGTATGGGGAATGCCTTCACTCACAAACAAGAAAAATACTTGACCATGTATTGTTATGACTTCAAGACAAAGGTTATTCTATTTAGAAGTTGGTTGTATTTACACAAGTAAATTTATCTATCTTAAATATACATATCTCATGATGAAGTCCATTTAACTTTTAATGGACCTTAGGGGATAGGCAATGGACGATAAATTACAACACATCCCCAATAATTCTAAACAAAATTAATCCTTCTGAAAATCATAACCATTGGTTGAAAAGTGTAATCACTTGTTCTTTGTAAAATTTAATTAAAATACCCAATGTTTTTTAGGGCAATGAATAAGAAAAAGTGATTATAAATTTTTTGGTAATTTTGAGGTAGATTTGTTACCTGCTGGTATTGCACAAAGAATTACCATGTGGAGGATGGATGTTAATCCGGCAAGGATTCCTAAAATGATTAAGTGATAAGAAAATTTAGCAATCGGTTTAGCAGTTACTGAGATCTTAAACTTTAGACAGATGAACAGACCGATGGATGGACAGACATTCACTGGTTTACTGTGCATTAGAGATAAGTCTAAACAAAATTGTATATGGATTTAATTCAAAATCGCTTGAAATACATGAAACTGTTTCAGGTATACTTTTAGGACACTTATATATAATATTTGAACTTGTTTTGATAGGAATCATTATTCCAAAAGTCAGATCAATAGGATAATTCATTCATACAAAAAGGTGTCAAAAAGTAAAAAATCAGCATTTTTTAATAAAAGTTCGAACCGCATTTCTGGAAACAATTATAGAGTTGCTACACTTTTTTACTCATAACTAACTGTTAGGAATCATCATGCAAAGTTTGAATAATAAGGACTATTCTAACATGCCTCAATTATAATGATAAGAACTCTCCATTTTAGGCGGACAGACACTTATTACAGGAAAGCTTTGCTTAAAAAATAACCAATTGTCATATCATGTAGTTTCATTTTGTTGGACAACCAAGGAAGAGCTACATACATAGCAACCATTCCAACAAAACCAATAACACCACTGTAAACACTGAACTAAAAAAATACAAAATTTAATAATAAGTAAACAAAGAGTCAAAGATTCATACCTAATCTGTTTATGAATCACCATTTAATGTTATAAATGCAAAGAGTTGTTTTTATATCTTTACCTTTGTTGTTGACCAACTGAAATGTCGACGAAAGTATAAGTACTCGGTAGAACCTTAAGTAGAAAAATAATGAAATTGGGTAACATGCAAACCATCTGCCCCCCAAACATATGGGTATATTAAAAATATCATTTGTCAAAAGTAACCCAAATTGCTTATTACCAAATCGCTACAAACCTTCCCTGGATCTATAATTAGTAAATTATATTGTAATGTGAAACATAATATTGGTTAAGCGGTTAGGGTGATCCTTTGGTACAAACAAACACACACAGACCCTGTTACTTTATTTAGATAATGACATAAGAAAAATGTCCTCCTATTAAATATATAACATTCAGCTCGACCCAAACACTTACTTTTTCTATTACATAGAACTATGAGGCCAAAACATACAGTTAACAGCATAATCATTCTAAATAATAAAGACATGACAAGGAAAATATGTCCACAATGATAAATTTTGTATCAATTACAAGCTCATTACATTTTAGGTTTATTAATATTAAGATTTGATTTCTAGCTTCTTAAAATCCGGCATTGATTAAACAAACATTTTAACTATCTTTAAGATTTTAATATACTTTCGATAAGGATTAAATTTGCTACTACTCAGGGGTAGCTCTTGTAACAATCAATTCTACAAAAAAAATCACAAAACCTTTTAAAGTATGTGGAAGTATATTTTGTTTTCTCATGTAAGTGAAGAGGGGTTAGTAATAAGGGAAGGAAAAGGGGAAGGGGGTTGTGGGGAAATTTTCCTTTAGAATTGTTTTTTTAGAATATCATTCCCTTGTCCCTGGCTACAACTAAAGATAACCTATCTTTCTATTTTTCTATCTTCAAAAAAGATAATCAAACATATTTGTAGTAAAGAGTTGCTTCTCCTCTTCCAAAGAAGACAGTATCTATCTACTTACCTTCTGCCACTATTATTTCTCTGTTTAAAAACAGCTTTAAAGCCTCCAGTTATATTGTCTATTTCAAAACAAGTGGCACATTTTCCTAAGTTGGGTAGCTAACATTTATTTTGTAATTAATAAAGATCTACAAATATATATATATGACAGCTTAGCCGCTAATGACAAATATAGAACAACTCCTATTTGAAACATTTAAAATAATGTTATTCTTTCTTAATATATCTTTCTATTTTCATTTTGTTATATTTTTTGGGGGGTTTATTTTATTGGAAGTGTGGAGATAATCCTTCCAAAATGATCTTATAACCTTCCCTGGACCTATAAATAGATTCACTGTAAAGGAGAACCATATCTGTTCAGTGGTTAGCAAGATCCTTTTTTACAGTAAAAAAAAAAGCTTACTACTTTATATAATAGGATGCACACAATAAAGTTTAGATAAATGTTAGACATCCCTTTTTGTATGACCTCTGCTTCTCTTGATTTATCTATAGCATTTGATACTTCTATCTTTATTTCACTTATTTTAAAAAGAAAGCAAAAAACTAAATTTTGTCAAATTTCACAATGCAATGGTAGTAATTTTTTTGTTAAATTATTTGTTAAATAAGCATTTATTCCTCGCTATTCTCTGCTTTTTCTTCAAGTTCAATTTTCATATTCTTTGATTCCTGAATGTATATATTACAAAGAGGACTTACAGACAGGATATACAGACAGAAGGACATACTGACATGAGAACTTACAGACAGAATGACTAGATGACATAAGGACTTAAAGACAGAAAACCTTACAGATAGAAGGACTAACAGACAGAAGGACTTGCATACAGAAGGACTTACAAACAGAAAACCTTACAGACAGAAGAACTTGCTGATGGAAGTACTTACAGACGGATGGACTTAAACACAATACATACAGACTAAAAAACTTACAGAGAGAAGGTCTTACAGACAGAATAATTTACAAACAGAAGGACTTACAGACAGAAGGACTTACAGACAGAAGGACTGACAGACAAAAGGACATACAGATAGAAGGACTTACAGACAAAAGGACATACAGACAGGATAACAAACAGAAGGACATAAGAAGGGACATACAGACAGAATAACTTACAGACAGAAGGACTTACAGACAGGACATACTTACAGAAGACTTACCGAAAGAAGGACTTAGACAGAAAGACTTACAGACAGAAAAACTTATGGACTGAAGGACATACAGACAGAAGACATACAGACAGAAGAACATACAGAAAAAAGGACTTACAGATAGAAGGTCTTATAGACAGATGAATTTCTAAACAGAAGGTCTTTCATATGGAAAGACTTATATAGATATAGACTTACAGACCGACGGATTTACATATAAAAGGACTTACAGACAGAAGGATTTATAGGCAAATGGATTTCTAAACAGAAGGACTTTCAGATGGAAAGACTTATAAATAGATAGACTTACAGACAAAAAGACAAAAGGACATACGGATACAAGGTTTTACAGACAGAAAAACTTACAGTCAGAAGGACTTACAGGCAGAAGAACTTACAGACAGAAGACTTACAGATAGGTGGGCCGGCTTACAGACAGAAGGACTTAAAGACAGTATATAGAGACAGAAGGACTTACACAGGAAGACTTACAGACAGAAGGGCATGCAGATAGAAGGACATACAGTCAGAATGACATACAGAAAGACAGAAGGACTTACAGACAGAATAAATTAAAGATAGAAGGAAAAACAGTCAAACACAAATAGGCAAAAAACAGTACATAACTCTAGTTACTACTAAAAACAATTACCTTTAGAACAAAAGCTGCATACAGGAAGGCGATGATAGAAACTGCTAAAGAAAATAAAAAGCAGACAAGAAAGCCATAATTGTCATACAGAGGGCCCGATATCGCTTTTCCTGAAATCAGAATGATAAACAACAAGGTACAATGTTATGAGCAAAGCAATTCTATAATCAAGTCCTAAAAATGTAAGTATGTCCTTAAACAGTATCCTGTATTCAAGCAGTTTTGCAACAAATTTACTTACAAATTTGTTTAAACTTCTATATTTAAATTCTGCATATTTCTAGCAAGTGTTAATGTTAGTTTATCCTTTTGTTTCAGAGCTTCGCTTTTATGGAAGTTTTATCCTTTTTTCTTTTAGGCAGGTAGGGTTTGGTGGTCAAGAAATAGGTTTTTATGAAAGCATATATGATTAAGACCTGCATAATATCCTGCTGGGAAAAGACCATCAGCCAATGCAATCCTGTATGTTCTCTCCTCCTTTAATAACAAAATGTTATGCATTTATATCATATTCAAATCTGCTCAGTGGGCTTTCCTGCCAGGTCGGGTAATTGACAGTCTTATGAACACTTTTATTTAAATTTGAGCTTTATTGAATTTTGGTGTCCATTAATGATATAGGAGAAGGGATGCAGAAGTTTTAAGGTCGATTTTTCTAATGATTAAACAAAGAATATCTACTAAATTGTGATGTACTGGTAACCTAATTTTCAAGTAAATACTTTTTTTCTTAGAAATTAATTTTTTCTACATTAATTTACCATGAACACTTTACTATTTTTTTCAAATTTTCTGGATAAATCTCTAGATTATCTCTGTTCAGCCAGAATATTAAAAATTATTACCTTAGTGGTAATATCGGCTATGTATGAATAGGAGGCCAACCAGAAGACGACATATCCACCTGTGCAATCCTGATCAGTAAATAGGTAGGTTAGTAGATAGGTAATTAAAAAAAAAGCTGGTCCATGCTTTTAGTAGGTAGTAGATGTAAAATGATCCATATAATTTAGATATGCAATCTTTTTTTTTTGTAGACATCTCATTTTGAAGTAATTTTTTTTAAGTTTTAAAAAAATAAGTTGGTTTTAAGGTACTTAAATGCAACAAAAAAAAATTGCCAATTTGAACAAAACTTGTAAGATCTTTAATTTGACACCTTACTTTTTTAATTCTGTTGAGTAATTATTGAAAAAATTTGTTGAACCCTGGTGAAAAAAAAACTCTGAACTTTGGGAGCTTGTCACGAATGGGTTAAAAAATCATAAAAGTTTTTAAAATAAAGTAGATTGATAAATAGATACAAAGATTTTGATACATCTATTAATATGTTTTATGTCAGTTACAGACCTTATTAGATTACAAGATTGATAGTTATATATAAATACTAGCGGCTTTCTGGGTTATATCTTTATTAACCCACAATTGTGGCTCAACACGTAGCGCAACTGCTTGTCTCTGGGGAGGTGATAGATTTGAATCTCAAGCCAACACTGCGTCATAACTAAAGACGTTAAAAATGGTTTCTATTGCTGCTATGTCAGGTGCGGGACATAAATAGTAAGACAAAGGTCGTGCAATCAAAGAGTTGGTTGTCTGATGGATGTTACTTAACCTCATATCCTTTGATTTTAGAGTATCGCATCCCATTACACGTCGATGATGCTTTGGATTCTCGAGGTGGTCTCTTAAACTCGAAGGAGAATCCCGCCTTTACGAGGTAATAGTAATGGTAATATATCTTTATTCAAGTTTCACCTGTAAAACTTCTAATAGAAGATATTCAGCAGTTAGCTCCAGAAACCAAAGAGTATTAAAAATAAAAACTGCACTGTTCAACACATAACCAAACGTTGATACTACAATGAGTAATTTCCTAAATGACAAAATTTAAGTTTTTAAAACACATTATAATATAAATGATGTTAGTAGGGTTGGGCTACAGCGGCTGGCAGCTGCCAAATACAGCTGCTACTGCCAAAAATAATGTTTTGAGATTTCTAATTCAAAATCAACATTTTTTTGAAAAAATTGTTCTTCTATCTTCAAAAAAAGAAAATTAAAGCCTTTTAAAATGTTAAAAGAAGGGATTTTTGTTGTAGAATATAAAAGATTATATTGCCAGATATATTATCCGGCCAGATAGTTTCAATATCCAGTACTCGGCTGGAAATTGAAAATGGCAGGATTTCCGGCCCAACCCTAGTAGATAGAGATTATTCTGTTTAGTAATTCATTATGCGAAAGAAATGAAAATATATTTGCTATTTCGTACCAAAATCTGTACACTTTCTAAACCAATAATACAGCCAGATTTTCATTGGCTTGTTCTTTATCTGTTACTAGCGGCTACGACGATGGAGGCCTCTAGGGCACTTTAGAAGTGGGGAGCTGAATTCGATAACCATACAAAATAGTTATAAACCTTTCCGGGATCTATGAGAAGATACCCTGTAAAGGAGAACAATATCGGTCCAGCGGTTGGTAAGATAATTCAGTAGAGACAGACAGACACATAGACAACTTATTACTTTAGTATATAGATGAAATATAACCTTCCATGAATATCAGACCAAGGGCCAGCCAATATGGTGAAAATAATTGATGGAATTGCCTAAAATTTTTAATGATTTACATTTTAATAATTTTGTTAATTAGAGATTAAAAAAATTATAGAGAATATACATGGATATTACGTCCATTTGTGGTTAATCTATAATACAAAATAGCTTGATGTCTGTCCGTCAGGCCTTCTGTTCTTTTAAGATCTCGGTAACTACTGAACCGATTGGATTCTACTCTTCAGGGAATATATCTACTGGCCTTGTGGTGGTTTTAAGCTATTTTATTGGGGGGTGAGACACTCCTAACCCCCCCAAAATATAAAAAAATCCCCATAAGGATTAAGAGCACTCATAGAACAAAACCATAAACCTCACTTAGAATTTTGCATTTTTAATAGAGGGGTAGAGCAACTAGAAACTACTAATTTAATAAAATGATTTAATAATAAAAGAACCTAACCTGAATAACTTGATTATGTCCCTGTAGCACTGAAGCATATTTTTGTACCTCTAGCTGTTCATCCTAATGTTAAAATAAAAGAATAGATGGGGACATAACTCTTCCCACAGGGCGAGGACCTTGTCCCGATTTTGTATTTGGTCTTTGAAATTAGCTAATAGCGTCGGAAATATAATCACATCTGAGTCCCTAAATAACAGAAATCAATTTAATAGCAGACGAAAAGGATCTCCACCACTTGAGCCAGGTATTTATCTTGATTTTTTTATCTATAATTATACATCAATTAAAAAGGTCAATAATGTCCATAAATAGAGCAACTGTAATTAAACTACTGTAAATTAGATATCCTTATATAAAAGTAAGTAGATCTGTGTGTACCATAGGATTTCGCTAACCGCTGAACCGATGTGGTCCTCCTTTTACAGTTTAGATTTTTACAGGTCTTGGAAAGATTTAAAATCTTGGGGGAGGGCACCACAACCCTCCCAAGAAAAATCGTCCAAATAAAAAAAAAGTTCGCCTAGGTGAAATTTATAATTCATGAAATTCTCGTATTCTATTCAAGATGAACAGCTGAAGGATTCCCAATTCTTGTGAGCATCCAGAATATAATCTACTTGGTTCGTTTGTCTTTTAGTCATGCTACAAAAGAACTGCATATTTATATTTAATGTAAAAAGGTTTCGTGATTTTTCTATTTATTTTATGATTACGAAGACCTGCTTTATAACACACATTGACTGTTTGTCTATCAACAGATTTTTGCTTCGCCACTCGAAGACATTAGCTGTAGGGTTGGGTCGGATATCCGGCCATTTTATTATCCGGATATTGAAACTATACACAATATATTGAAACTATCCGGATACCAGATATTGAAACTATCCGGATATCGAATATTTAAACTATCCAGATATCAGATATTGAAACATTCAGGATATCCAGCTGATTTATAATGCCAGATATCCGGCGTTGGCCATATATCCAGCCCAACCCTAATTAGCTGTTGTTTTGTTTTACCTTATTATTAGTGATATTCCAGCATATCGGATATTGAAACTATCCGCATATCCGGCTTATCAATAATGCCGGATATCTGGCATTGGCCATATATCCGGCCCAACCCTAATTAGTTGTTATTTTGTTTTACCTTATTATTAGTGATATTCCAGCATATATCTGTGGATATATTTAAGTTTACTTGACAAACTTTCTGTAGGTATAAATTCTGAGATACTATCGCCTGTATACCCTAAAAAAATAAATTCATTTATATCAGCCGCACCCAAGTCGCAAATTTAAACTCGTTGTTAGGTATGTTTACATTTTTTTGAAAATAGGGATTTCAATATTTTGCTTAAGTTTAGACTTCCAGCTGATTTTAAAATTTGGATTTCCCTGAGTTCTTACAGGCGACTGTGCGCGGCTGTCAAGCCCTGTACTCATATAATACTTCAAATATGTGGGAAGGGTTTAGACTTGAATCTTATCTATGTATCTTTCTTTTGTATTTCACTTTACGTATCATATGAATACAAATTTACTTGGATATTGCACCAACAATGATACTTTTAGTTGGCTAAAATAAAACCCAGAGGTGGATTCTTAAAAAACTTTTTGGCTCTCTGGCTCACTAAAATCAGTAAGGCATTCTAAAAATTTTTGTCAAAAATCCTCCAAAATCGCATAGAAAATCTACAAAAATTAAACAAAATATTATGATCATAACTCTTTTATGATTTTATTTATTTTTGTAGATTTTTTTTATGCGATTTTGGAGGATTTTTCACAACAAAGTTTTTGCGAGCCTCACTGATTTTAGTGAGCCAAAAAGTTTTTTAAGAATCCACCTTAGATAAAGTCGAGGTAAACTTAAATGTGTGGTAAAATAATTGGTTAATTGTACTTTTTAGACTTGCGTTCATTCACAATTCACTGAATAAGGGTCATTGAAATATTAGAGTAAAACACTAGAGGGAGAAAGGATTAAATAACTGTATCTCCCCAACGCAACCGCCTTGTGCAACCTTTCTATTGGGTCATTGAAAATCAACCAATGGTGCCGCTTATATTAACACAGCCAAGTAGCAGAAAATAATTAAGAAGCAGACTAAAGAGGTCTTTAAAAAAGGAAGATAGGTATTTGTCTGTATATACATCTCTGCAAGAGATCTTTTGGATAAGGGTCATCTAAACTAAATTACATACCATACATAAAGATAAAAGAAACATATTCGGTTCAACTGAAACATTTTTTAACACAATTTTTAATCTCTCTCTAAGATTTTCTATTTTTGACATTTCTGAAAATCTTAAACACAATAAAGAATACATTGCATACTGAAAAATCGTGTATAGGATCGTATTACAGATAATTTTCTATGAAAATTAAAATAAGAATCATAAAATCAATATCAGTTTTGTCAGCCCGATCCTTTTACCCTCGGTGCTAACAAAACTGGTTTTAATCATATAACTATTCATCTTAATATTGCAAAATTGCTTAAATGTAGCATACTGTTTATTAGGGCATACTGACATTATATCAGGACTTGATTATAGAGATGCTTTGCTTATCAAATTATACCTTGTTGTTTTATGAATCATAATTCTGAAAATCCGATGCAAATTAGTTGTCAAAAAGTTTTTTTTAAAATCAACATGTTTTTAATGGACTTTTAATATAATCATTATAGCATGCCCTAAAAAACAGAGGTGGATTCTTAAAAAAAATTTGCCCCACTAATCGCTTAAATTACAGACATTCTAATGATAATTTTAAAATTGCTATGCTTTCAAATTTTTTTCCAGTATGGCTTCGAAACCGATTAATATCCGCTAAATTAGAACCGGTTCTCAACTATACTGGAATATTATACATAGCATCGTATTACAGACAATTTCCCACGAATATTAAAATAAAAAATATACAATAGAAATAAGTTTTTTTAGCTCGGGCCTTTGACCAAGTATGGTTAAGAAAACTAGTTTTAATCTTTAAATTTTTCATTTTGATAACCGCGGAATTTCAAGGTTTCTACACCAGGAAGGGAGGGGACATTGGGTAGTAAATTCCACTGGTACCCAAATTATAATTTTTAGTTACTTTTACTGCCTTTTTAAAGTTTTTGTTTCAAAACTTTTTAGCTCAATAATTTTATCAAAATAAGGAATAATTTTGTGTATCATCATTGGAAATGTATGACAATTGAAAGTATACTTTGAGGCCTCTAGGGGCACTCATGATGGAGAGAAGTCGACCCCCCCACCTTCATTGAATTATAGTTATAAAGAAAAGTAAAAAAAAAATGTTGAGTGCGTCCCATGCAAAAAAATAAATGAAAAAATAGTTATAAAACTTCCCACGAGAAAGAAGAACCATATCGGTTCAGAGGTTAGCCTTTGGTACAGACAGTTTTGTTTCTTTTATGTAAGGATTATCTTATCCCTTAAAATCCCTGGGAGAAGAAAATAAATGACCCATTTTAGGGTCAATACATGTCAGGGAGTGGGACGGTAAAATTAATTTCAATCATTTTAGAAATGAACAATTAATTGATTGGTTGGTTTAAACTTCCAGTGTTTAACATTTTTAGCCAAGAATTTTGTTCTACAAAACAGTAATTTTATTTTATTGTCCATTGTCTTATCCCTTAAGATCCCTGATGAGAGAAATAAAAGGTCCAGTTGAATTCTATCTTTCATAATGTATGGTTGGTGGTATCCTGTAAGTTTACATTTAACAAGGATGATAACATTCATAAGTAGCCAAGCCCAAAAAAACGAACAAAGTTAATCAAACATATGTACAGTGGTCTTTAAAAAGTCAATGGAATAAAGAGAAATAAGGTAGAGAGGGGACAATGGACTGTTTTTTACACTAATCCTCAAAGTTTTATAATAACAGATTCTTATTCGTTGGATTGACAACTTTGGTTGTTTCATTAAGTTGAGTGTTTCAACCACTAATTTTTATTTTTAAAAGTAGCAGAGAAAATAAATAAAAGTGTGAATAATCAAAATTAAAGTTAATTGGCGTTTCGTCGTATTTTCACAGTAGCTTTTCCCTATTTCTAGCCCCTGCAGGGGGCTATAACCCTGCAGGGCCAATTACCTAACCCTGCGGGGCAATCACCTAACCTAACCTAAAATAACCTATCAAAAGCTACTGTTAAAATACAACAAAACTCCCCATGAAGGCGTTGTTAATTTAAATATGTATTATTTAAAAAAATACATCACTGACCTCAAAAGGCTGAATCTCAGGGTTTAAAACATAAATGCAAAGAGTGAAGCAGCAGGTTTTGTTTGTTTGTTTATTACCTTAGGTTAGGTAATGTTGGGTTAGGCTTAGTACTAAGTAAAAACCTAATGACTAACACTATGAGTTCTAAATACTTTGTATTATAGATATATATAAAAGAATTTGCAGATCTAAATTATCATACTTTTCTTCATTTTAGGTTATTGTTCTTTTATATGTGGGAGTCAGCTTTTCAAACCATTTATCTAATTCAGGTTAGCTTTATAGTTTATATACATATAATCATCTAGCAACCTTTATGTGTAAATATCATATTACCTCCAATATTTACATATAATAGTCTAGCAACCCTTATATGTAAGTATCATATTACCTCCAATATTTACATATAATAGTCTAGCAACCCTTATGTGTAAGTATCATATTACCTCCAATATTTACATATAATATTCTAGCAACCCTAGTGTGTAAGTATCATATTACCTCTAATATTTATTTATAATATTCTTGCAACCCTTGTGTGTAGGTATCATATTACCTCCAATATTTACATATAATAGTCTAGCAACTCTTGTGTGTAGGTATCATATTACCTCCAATATTTACATATAATAGTCTAGCAACCCTTGTGTGTAGGTATCATATTACCTCCAATATTTACATAAAATAGTCTAGTATCCCTTGTGTGTAGGTATCACTTATTACCTCCAATATTTATATACGTCAAACAGTAGATGCAACAAACGCTAGGCAGTCAAACAGTAGACAGACAAACTCTTGAAATAACACTAAATGTGACAAACACTAGACTGCAACAAACACTAGAATATGACAAGACCTAGATTTTTTCTAAAGGCAAAATTAATAGATATGACAAACAATAGAAATAATAATTTTTACAAATTATCCATACTTATTTTTGGACTTATTTTTGGAATAATGATTTCATACACCTCAGAGAATTGCTGTTCATGCCACTAATTAAAAGACTAGGAGAATTGCAGTAAGTAGTGCAGGCAGGACATCATTTAGATAAGTGGCTGGGGATCCAAATTGCTCCAGGAGCCATAAAATTCAACACAGCTGCAGAGGGTGGGCAGTTGCAATAATGAGAAAACTAGCTATATATATAATAATATAATTATATTTAACCTGATTAAATAATATTGTATAGCACTTCTAGTGTTTGTTGCACTTTTAAAATTCTTCCCTTTGACACAAAAATGAAAATTCTAGCATTTGTTGTAGTCTAGGGTTTGTCACATCTATTGTTTGTCTGTCTAATGTTTGAGGCATCTACTCTTTGTCTGTCTAGTGTTTGTCACATCTAGACATGTAGACACACCCAATTCACACTAAAGATTCTTGTGTATCTAACATACTTTATATCTAGAAATAACCAGTCTTTGGTAGGCTATATAGAGACACAAACATATATTTCTGTCTATATATCTATCTAATCATCTTTATATATCTAGCTCAATGTGTGTAAGTACCTGTGCACTAGAGAATATATACCTAACATATTTAGATATAGGAGATAAAAGACTTTTGAGGAATGCAGAGAAGGGAAACACAGCTAAAGTGAAGATGCTTTTAAAACATGGAGCCGATGTTAATATTCAAGATAATGTAGGTTAGTATCAATGTATTATTATGATATAATATTTCCATTTATCAATCTTTTTTATGTATCGATGCTGTACGTATTGGTGCAAAAAATGGGGACAAATTTCAAATTGTTTTGGCGTGTGACGTCATACCCCCATCTCTTTTCTAATGGGTTTCTTTCCTCCTTACTTTTTCTTTCCCCTCACTTTAAAAATTGTTCCCATTTTTTGCACCAATACGTACAGCATCTATGTATCTATATCTTTATATCCATCAATCTATAGATATCTATCTATTTATTAGCATAGATTTTCTCTGTATCTATAACTCTATTTGTATCCACATCTATAATACAAAGTAGAATGATGTCAATCTGTCTGTCCATCTGTCTATTCATCCATCCATCCATCCGGTGTCTGTCTGATCTCAGTAACCAATGAACTGTTTGGATTCTACTCTTCATGGAATATTCCTACTGGTCCTGTGGTGGTCTTAGGCTTTTTTCTTGGGTGGATTGGACACCACCAATCCCCCCAAAAACAAAAAGATTCCCTCCTTATTTTTTTTTAGGTAGAAACTAGAAGATGTAATGATTCCCATACTCATATCATTTTTCTGTTTTAGGCACGTACCTAATTTAAATTTTTTAATTACCTCTTGGGGCAAAGCCACTAGTAATTTCTACTTTATCTAATATATCTATTTCTAGGACGGACAAGTCTTATGTGGGCATCAAGGTTTGGACACAAAGATACAGTGAAGATTCTTTTAAAATATGAAGCTGATGTTAATACTATGCAAAATAATGGTTAGTTGCACATTATTTTCTTCTATTCTATTCTATTTCTCTGCATATTTTATTAAAAACAGTAACAAGCCCTTTTCACTCCACAGGGGGAGCATAGGCCACTGACAATTTATCAGTGTTTCGGTAAAAATGTGGTTTTTTTTATGGATATGGGTTAGGTTTGCCAGCCCTAAGCCCTATTATTGACCATCAGACAACCAACCCTTTGATTGCACAACCTTTGTCTGAGAAGTCCTAACTGTAGTGAGGTGCTCCTGTTTTGGGACAAGGCATTCCCCATACTCTAACTATTAATGTTGCGCACCTGACATAGCAGCAGTAGGATCCATTTTTAACATCTTTAGTTATGACGCAGTGTCGGACCGAGATTTGAACCTTTCACCTTCCCGAGGACAAGTGGATGCGCTACATGTAGAGCCACGGTCATGGGGTTTATATTTTATTGATCTACCTTTATTCACTATCTTCCTGTTTGTAGAGCCCAGTTCACAGAAGTATAAAGTTCGACCTATAGAAATTTTAGGTCAACCTTTATTGCAGAGGTTAACCTATAAGTTGTACTTTTAAATTTCATGTTTATCTTAGTTGTTTTATAGTATTCTATTACTCTTCTACCTGAACCAGCTAAAGTTTGGTTGATATTTTTTCATCCAACCTAGCCTGAAAGTAAACTTACAATGTGTAATTATTTCTATAAATTATATAGCAAATTACTGAAAAACATCTATGTTATTCCGTGATTTGTAATTGACTTTAACTTAGATTACACATCCATCATAAATCAGCAAAAGGCCAATTCTATTACATATCAGCTATTTCTTAAACCAGCTTCTTAGTGAAAATATCAAACCAATAACAATTAAATCAAAAGATTTTAGGGTAAAACTATATATAAATGAGAGGAAAGGAATAAGATATTGCTATCTACAATGGAAAAAAAAATTTTTGCCTAGTTTTTGAGAAAAAAAGAGCCTATTTATCATTTAAAATTAAAGCTATATTTCTTTCAAAATTGCATCCATAAATTCATATGTATTTTATACACTAAACCTGTTTTAAAATATTTTTTTTTATTATTATATTTTTATATTTAAATTAGAGATAGCTAATTTTCATTTAAATAAATTGAGGTGATTGTTGGAAAATTTCTTATTAAGCATAATAGTGTATATAATATTAAGATAATGAGACCCTAAAACAAAAAATAAATTATTTGATTTTAGTAATCAGCAATTTTAACAGAATTTACATAATTTGTTACAAAGCTAGCTTATAAAGCTTTTTCATAAAATAAAATGCTTAGTTCATTTTAAAAAGAAAGATGATATAAATATGTCTAGATAAAAACAGTCTATTTGATGTATATAGTTTTGGAAACCCATATAGTTATTCACAAATGTTACTGATTTGTATGATTTTAAATAATTGAAAAGGATTATTTGCATTTGGTTGCTCTAGTATGAAGCAGATAAGACATGTATGGAGTCATAGAATAGCTGCATTATGCAAAATTCAACATATAACATATCAAAAGGGCGAATATGATATGAGCTCAAAATTTAGGTGCAATTCTATACTTTTAGAGTATCTATGCCAAACTTAAAAATTCAAAAAAAATCCTTAAGTAGATATTGCAATTTTAGCGTTCAACTGGACATATTATTAGTTGGATCATGGAAAGAAAACAAAGTCATTCCTTAATTAGGACAGAAGTCACCTTCCTAGGAAGGACATAAGTAG
>LS050289.1:5420-18201 GCA_900241095.1 Acartia tonsa | reverse complement strand
CCCCCCCCCCCCCCCCCCCCCCCCCCCCCCCCCCCCCCCCCCCCCCCCCCCCCCCCCCCCCCCCCGCCCCCCCCGTAAGGAAATCAATTTCTTAAAATAATTACTTTCTAAAGGGGGTGTTAGAGACCCACTCAAACAGTAAGCTTGAATAGAAAGTTACCCCCAAAAAATTTATATAACCTTCCCTTGGCCTATGAGAAGCTTCAATGTAAAGAAGAACCATGTAATGCCTACGGTTATCAAAATCCAGTTATTTTTATACAAGGAAGAGCAAGGGAAGCTAAAACTTATAATGCAAACATAGCATTTAAACAATGAATATTTCTTTGCTAAAGGAAAGGAGCAGCAACTCTTAGAAGACAAAGAGAAGATTATTTAGAAGAGTTAAATAATATTAGGTAAAATTTATTAAATTCATTAAAATTTATTTTCATTATACTCAAATTTCTATTATTATACAGATTTTATCTTAATTAACTCAACTCAACGTCTAATCAAGTTTACTTAATTTTAAACAAAAGAAATTATTTGTCTCGCAGGTCAGAATCAGCTTTTCACGTCAATAACAATTTGATAAATAAACAACAAAAAACGAATTTGCCTTAAGGGTCTATGTTAAATTGTCCAAAGAGATTAGGGGGAAAAAAAAGATTTATTTTTGTTTCTCAATACAACTCTGACTTACTCAACTCCGCCGAAACTGTTTTTTATTACATATTTTTCATTGAGAAGAAAAAGATGTTAGATATAATTTTGTACAGATTAATCACAAATCAATTGAGGCCCATAAAGATTTAAGCTTAAATGATGGAATTGTTCATAAACTTTTGGTTTTCAGTATAATTTAGAGTCTATAGTCCACTTCTTCCCTGCATTAGATATAGCTTATCTTTAAATTAGGAGGGAAAATTTAGCAGCAAGAAAACAGATTAAAAAGAGTAATGAGGAAGCAGGTAAATATTTTTCCTATGCTTTAAAATCTTGGTAAACTTCATAATATTAATACCCCCCCCCCCTAACACCTGACTAGCTTTTAGCCTCTAAATCTAAAATAAAGACCACAAAAAAAATTCTCAAAAAAAATAATCTTTGTAATACTCCAGGGTTTTTGTCGTTTGTTGAACTGAAGGAAAGAGGAAAAAGTATAAAATTACCCAGCCAATCTTTATCATGCTTTTTTATCCTCATTTTACCATTGTGACTTTTTATAAATATTTTAATTTCTACACATCTAATAAATTTAATTTCTTTTGGTTTTATATCTTACCGAAGGATGTATGATGTGGGTAGATTTAGAGGAATCTGAACAAAAAGGCTATGGAAGTACTTACAATAAGGTGAAAATTATTATATTTAGTACTTTAATTACTTTGGTTTAAAGACGGGAAAAATAAAGGGGGGTTGTAACTCCCACCAGGATACACCCATTCGTGCGTCAATTTATTAGTTCAAGGACGCTTTTTTAGTGGGTGGTTTGACACCAAAAAGGGTGTTTTTAACCCCATGACACTAAAACACACGGTCTTGTAAAACACCTCTCTCGATTTTGAATAAAGAAGAGTATCAAAATTTTCTGATGCGCTTCGTGCACCTCCTCTGCAGTCACTGTCTACATTAAATAATTAGTATTATTTTGTTTGGGTTGTTCTAGTTAAACTATGCTGCTTAATTGATATAAGAAGAGAACTGTGCTACATTTACATCCTGAGTTATTTGACAGTCTTATGTTTTTAAAAGCCCTTTTTCGTTAATTTAAACAGGTTAGAATTTAGGTCCAATCGATTTCAAACTTTACATGATTTCTATAACAGTCAGGTATGATTTTGGAAGCATAGGAACTCTGTAATCGTTACCGAAAAAACCTGTTGCTATTTTACTTTTTTGTCAACAAATGTTTATATGTTATGATTATCCTATTTATCTGATTTTTGGAAGAATGTTTCCTACTAAATCAAAGTACAATGTTATAAGTACAGAATCTCTATAATTAAGTCCTAAAAATGTAAGTATGTCCTTAAACAGTATCCTGTAATTAAGAATTTTTGCAACAAATTTACTTATAATTTTGTTTAGACTGACACACTAAGAGTGTTAATGATTGTTTGTCTTACCGTTTCAGGGCTTCGATTTTGTGGATGTTTTCATCCTTGTTGAACATACTTTATTTTTATTCTAGAGAGAAGCAAAGAAGTTATCGAGACTGAAGGAAGACTCTAAACACCAATCCACCTACAGAATTGAACCTAGGAATGTTTCATTATTCATTATTTACTTTCTATCATGACATGATACATAGGATGTGGAGATACGGATAGTGTCATGTGCGACGTAATAAAAATTCGCATAAATCTCTTTTTCTCTTTTTTAGGTGTTTAATTTCCCAGGTCTCCTCTCATCCTTTCATTTTTAGACGTATTTTTATGACATAACACATGACACTTTCCGTGTCTCCTAGGAGTAGGATATCTGTTTGTACTTCAGAAGCAAAACAACTCACCAATCAGTGGATAGATTGTTTTGCTTTACAATAAGACTTCTAAAGGTTCCTTCATATGATAAATATAAACAGAAGGACATTTCAAATTGTAGAGAATTTCGCCATTAAAGTAGTACGTTAAGGGTGAGTAATTATATGCAAAGTCAACCAACAAATTATATAATATAGCTTTACGATATATAACTAATATAGATATTTTTTCCATGGACTAAAAATTTATTTTGATGAGTAAGCACTTTACTGTAATTATATGAAGAAGAAAAAATGTTATATTAGTAACAAGATAGAAATTAAATATATATTTGGTTTTCCTACGATGAAGTCGCAATAAAATAACATAACTTTTAAATAAATAGTTTGTCCCTGGCCTCTAGTGATGGGTGGGGAAGGTAAAAAAAACCGCCTAAAACCACCACAAGACATTTAAAAAGCTTTCCTGAAAAATACATCATATTTGGACCAGAATTTTTCGAGGTCCTAAGCCTCAGACAAAGAAAACCTTAATACTTCATAGCATAATAGTATAGCATATGTTGATTTAAATCGAAAATACAAATAATGACATTGTTGGTCACATTGAACTTTAGATTATGCTTGCTTAAAGCCAAACGACAAGCCGAATAGCCTTATTAGAACTGGCAAAACCTGGCCATAAAAATAATCTAACCTTCGACATTTCTACGTGCGCTGCGCAAGACTTGTGCGCTATGGAGAATAACCTATATCATCTGCTAGCGGATACGCAAATAGAGGTCTGAAGGAGCACTTTGAGGGTAGGGGGATAAGCTGACCATCTATTTTTAATTTAGTTTTTTAAAGTAAAATTTAATTGGAGTTATCATTTTCCATTGAAATATCTTGGGATTTTTGGGGTGCCTTCCCTGGACTTGTTAGATGTTTCATTGTAAAGGAGAATCATATCGGTCTGATGGTTAGCAAGATCCTTCACTACACACAGATAGACATTCTTATAAGATTCTTAGATTTAAAAAAGTTGAAAATGAACCTTTTTCATAAGGGACACATATCCCACTGAAGATTCAGAAACGTCCACTGATGATGATTTATATACATCTTTTCAAACAGGTAATTTTACTGCACTAGCGGAATTTTAACATGTCGGCTTGCTGTCGGAGTAGATTTCAAGGACTATACCGTTACATACTGTGTAGAGGTGTTAAATATGATACCTACATCTGCTATGTCAGGGTCGTGACATTAGTAATAAGATTTGGTGGAATATTTAGACCCATAAATAGTTGCAACTTAGTTACTTATGAATAGTTAGGACTTCCAGAAATCCAGACTAAGGTAAAGCAATCAAGGGGTTAGTTGTATTTTGGGTGTTACTTCATCATATGATCTTGATGTATAGACAGAAAAAAACCATGCTTTTTTCTTGTAAAGTTTTGTGATATTTCACTTGTGGAAATCTAAAAGTTTTCTTTGGTGACAAATACCCCGTGCTTCGATAATGTATATTTTGATTTCAAAATTTCTAATTTTATTAAATAAACATTCTTAAAAATATTTTACAGCATATGAACTGTACAAAATCTGATCTTAATTGCCTGTAATTCCTTCTTGATTCAGAGGATTGTGATGTAATAATAAGAAATTACTACTTTAAAATAGAAGCTACTAAATTACAAAGAGGTTTACATTGTATTCTTAATCGTGAAATAAATGTATTCTTAATCGTGAAAAAGAGGATAAAAATGAGGCTTAAATCAAGAGTCTTAATTAACAATTGCTTTAATAATAATTAGTCCGAAACTCTAGGCCAGGGTAATGAAATAATTGAGTAGCTTCCATGAGAATTGCGGGTCAGCTTATAACGTAACATAGAATACACCCAGCTGTGCGCGAAGCTTACTAATCTAAGATTGGCCAAAGGATTCTCACCTCCATTCTCTGTGTGCATCTGAATCCTAATTTCAGAGAATCAGGGCTACATACATACATCCAATAACTCTGGGGGCCAGTGATAGAAAGAAAGAGGTCATTTTTTCAGGGGCGATTTCTCTTGGGAGTACTCTCCCCCAAACAGTTGTAAATCTTCCATGGATCTATAAGCAGCGGTTAGGGAGATCTTACGGTAAAGGCACAAATAGAGATAGACATCCTATCAGTGTTAGACTTTATCTATAAAAATAAAACAGCCTAAAACCACCTCAAGACCTATAAGAAGATTCACTATAAAGAAGAACCATATCGTATCAGCGCTTAGCGAGTTCCATTGCTACACACAAAAAAAGCTTAAAACTTTTATATAAGGATATAATTTTGTATCACGATAGTAAGATTAAAATCTGCCAAGTACAAGTAACATGTTGCACAGAAAAAGTAGAAAGTTTTAAAATTAATAAAACTTGAAAAGAAAGTTCAATGAAGTTTAGAAGCTGCATTATTAACACAAACCTAACTTTAGCCAACCTCAAATATTTTCTTTTTGATTATTTTTAATACATTCATGGTTCAATTTGTAATAGGGGTAGGAGTCAGGACAGGTTACATCCCTGACTATTAATTTTTCATTGAAACTCTAGAATCATTTGAAAAAGGCTATTTTTGGTGGTAACAAACCAAGCTGTTTGTTTCCTAATACTATGGTACATTAAAATATAACTTTATGGTTTGTTAATTTTAGGAACTAAGGGTAGCTTTGCAGCTTTGTTACTAATATACAGTTATCGCCGTTTTTAATAGAAAATAGTGGTGTCACGGCGGTAAAATTCTTCATGATTTTAATTTTACATATAGGATATGGGTGTTGGGGGGCAGATATGCCACCCATTTCACCCCCGCCTCCCCTCCCCAACATGTATGATTGTTAATTTGTTTCAGGATATAATACAATTGATTTACTTAAATCCTGAAATTAAAATCTAGAAAATTAATTTCAAATAACAATAAAAGACAATTAGGTAATCAAAATATTTGTAAATTTGACTCTTTTAATACTAACCAAACCAAATCCTTTTTATAAAATATTCTCACAGCCTTTTATAATTTGCAATGAATGATCACATCTCAATTTTTGTCTTTAATTTTTCATTTAGAAATTTAAATATTTAAAATTATTATATGTATATCTTCTTTCAATATGTATATTCATTCGAATCCGGTGGATAGGAACCGGTTCTCATCCATACGAAAAAACTATGTCTAGCATCGTATTATATCCAGTTTTCTACGAATATAGAAATTTACAATTATAAGATTAAAACTAGTTTTTTTAGCCCCAAGCCGTTTATAATACGATGCGAGAAATAACTTTTCTCTGCTTTACTACCCAACTACTAAATAGCCTATGGAGTGATTAGTTAAGCTGTTTAAGATATTTTAATGGACAAATACATCAAATTACTTGAGCATATTGTATGGGATTGTTTATTATTGTAGAAAGAGAGCCTGTATATTTTCTGTGTGAGGATGAGAATTATTCAACTGTACGGGAGGCATACAAAAAAACTGCAAGGTATGTCAAGTGCATCAGAAAATAAAATGAAATTGAATTCTTTTACAAGACTGTGAAATTTAGGCGTACATTTCTATAGTAACTATTATACAAATTATGATGTTAGCATATCCACCTTCGGGTAAAATCCTCTTAGGTTTTTTTTATATTTTGAAGAAAAAAAAATTCAATCTGTAATCTTTTCAGTAGCGAAGCTACTCTACAATTCGAAATGTCCGTCCGTCAGTCACGAAGTGGGGGAAACATGATTTCTCGGCTCCTATAAAATATAGAAGTCTCAAATTTTCAGGGATTAAATATGTTATTTTCACCAAGTTTCATTAAGATTCGTCAATTAATTGGGGTGCTAGATCGATTCCAACATTTTAAAGATTTATTTTCTCAAATCCTATTCAAGATAAGCGGCTGAAATTTTAAGGGAGTTAAAACCTTAATATTCTGCATACTTAAATTAAGTTTCATTGATACTTGCCTATCGGTTGGGGTGCTAGTCGATTCCAAGATTTTAAGTTTTTTTGATTTTGTTTACTCCTATTCGATTAGGGATTCAATAAGTTAACAATTTACATGTTCCCACAAAGTTTCATTAATACTTGCGTGTTGGTTGAGGTGCTAGACCGATTCCTAGATTTTCATGTTGTAAATCTTACAAGGTTTCGTGATTTTTTTAGTTTAATGTTTTTTATGAAACTGCTCTATAGTTTATTTTTTCCTGATGTTTGTCCATACTTTTTAAGCTTCGCTACTTATGGATGTTGTCATCCTTGTTTTACTTTTTATTAATGAACTGTGGGTCCGCAAACCTCCCCAATTCTAATAAGAGGGGTGCTGACACCCCACTACACCCAACTACTGCATGCTACTAAATTAGAACTTATTTTATTATTTATTCTTCATTGTGTCCCCATCCTTTTTTCACTTGCAAAGAATTTCAAGTCCAATTTAAATTCTTTAAATTCAAATTTCTAATGAAAAAAAGGTTTATGTAAAAAAATTAGTTTATATTAATGTTTATTAGGATGGTTAATAAAAAACAGAATAATGAATACAGATAGACAGCTGAAACTTCCATATCCA
The DNA here is from genome assembly GCA_900241095.1 of Acartia tonsa. Lineage (NCBI taxonomy): Eukaryota > Metazoa > Arthropoda > Copepoda > Calanoida > Acartiidae > Acartia > Acartia tonsa. The sequence goes on along the minus strand of LS050289.1, from coordinate 11,146 downwards.
TCATTATGGAGCATTTTTACACCCACGGCTTTCAGACTGCTTCTAAGCAGCTTTTTCTTTGATATTATATTTACAACAGATTTCCAAATAACTTTAGTGCTTATGGTCCGATTTTAAATAATTTTGATACTTTTACAATAAAACCATATTGAATTGCAGGCCAAAGATAAAGAGCTTATCCGAAGATTATTATCTGGACCCTGACAGGTCACAATTTCATTTTCCAGGTAGCACTATATATTAAAAAGGTCAATTTAGGTCAATAGTTTAAACTTTGTATCATACTTATATAAATGTAATAGGATTTCGGTGTCTCTATCTGTACTAAAGGAATTCGCTAACCGCTGAATTGATATGGTTCCCCTTTACAACGTAGCTTCTTATAGTTGCTGGGAAGATTTATAACTAATTTGGGGGAAGGTTTCACCAACCTCCCAAGAGAAATCCACCTCCTCCCCAAGTTTATTTTCTATACTTGATATTTTTAATCAACTTTTCTTGCTCCGATAAACTAGATAAAAATTCTCATTTTTTGTAGTGAATATGATCTTTAAAGGACAATAATATCCAATAAAAGTCGCGTCTGTGTTTCAGACAAAAAATTGTTTCTTACGTTTTTGTTATATTTTCTTTCTTTCTAATTTTGACACTGCTGAATTTCTGTCTAGCTCAGGGGGTAAGGGAGGGATCGAATATTCAATATTTTAGGGGTTTCAAACCTTGGGGACTTGCCCAAAGTGTTCGTGATGGATTTAGCAAGACTTTCTGGATAAATCTGGTTTGCATGGAGGAAACTATTAAATTGGATTAATTGCCTATTGTCCCCTCCCTTACTCCCTGGTCTGGCTACTTGACTAACTTGTTATTTCATACATGCTTTCTTAATGTATGATCTTATATTAAGCTTATCATTATCAAATACTTTGCTTCTATTGAAAGAATTCGTCCTTGTTATAAAAATACTTATGTTATAAATCAATTAGCCTGTTTTTGGTATTATTTACATTGCTTCTGATTCAGAATACAGATTTTCCAAGAAGAGAGAGAAAGAAATATTCCAATATTCTCAGTTTGATGCAGGAAAAATAAACATATGTTACAGTTAGGTGTTATTATGTATTTCTAGTCTGTAATAAGTCAACATACCAAAGGATTAATTTAATGAAAGTACCTTATATATTTTAGGTTAGGAGATATAAAATATATTTTCTAAATTGAATCTAAATTTCGTATAATAGGATTTGCCATGAAAATAGTACAAATACAAATATTTTTGTTTAAGATTTTTATTAATAATTTAACTTTCTTGAAGTAGCAGAGTGTTAACTGAATTTATTTTTTCTTTATGATGAACCCCTGTGGTGTTAACTTGTTCCCAATATAACCTAACCTAGCAAAAAAAAGCATCCTCCTTGCTGCTCTCATGTTCAATTTATTTAAAAATAAGGGGAGAATATGATTTTTTTTATATAGTAAGACTTTGTTTGTTGCTTCCAACTGTGAAATATTTTCACGACTATTATGGGTTGGTATTGACATATATTTATAATTTATGTTTACTTTGAATATATCAAACACCAATAGACATAATATATCTAATTTTTTGTTATTTGCGAGATCTATTCAAGAAATCTTTATCCTAAGAAATTCAACTATTCACTACTAACTTATTATTGGTTTGTCATGTGCTTCACATTATACAAGGAAAGACGTTTTACACAATATAATTTATCAAAGAAAAGCAAATTTATCCTAAGAAACTCAACAATTTATAGGATACTCATAAAGGCATACGAAATAAAAAAATTATGCCCTTACGTACTCAAGTCTGTAAAATGTTTGAACCAATAACCGGTCTGGGATTTACCTTCACTATTCACAGATTTATACAATATGTCTCTTTGTTATCTCTTAAAAAACGATATCAATATATCTTGCAATTATAATTTTTCCAACACATCAAACTGCCATAAATATCATTACACCTAATTCTTCTAGAAAAGAGAATCAAATCTTTGTCTGACAGGATTCTGTCTTTATCTAACCTAACATAATCAAATCTATTATGTAATATTTATTAAACAGATTATTTGCCTGAATATAAAACTGACAATGAATTCTTGTATACACAGCAGAAAAATAAGCAAAGAATCAAAGGTAAGAAAAGTTATCTAAATTCTAAGCTTAAAAGTCCCTAGCAAAGTTACTCTAAAATATACAATTGAGGTTGGCAGCAACCATATTTCATTTGTGACTAGTATGTAACTCCAATCTTCCACCTTTTTAACCCCCTCTAATATTTTGCTACTATTTCATTTAAATATAATGTTCATATCCCTAGAATATTAATAGTTTTTTTTCATTTTTAGGAATGCGATCAAAATCCTTGCAAAGAGCACAAACATTTCATGGAGAGAAAAACTCTAGACTACATTCCCCTGAAGAAAATCATTCACATTACTTAAACAGTACAACTACACAAACTAAAAGAGGAAGAAAGTCAAAAATATCCCAAGAAACATCATATGAAAATTTAAAACTTCCAGACCTACTTTCAGATGTTAAAGTCAGGTGGATTACTTATTTTATTTTTTCTTTAATCTAACCTCCATCCATTTCATAAGATATGAACCTTTGATAAATTCATGAAATTATTATTTCTTCCTACAATTTATGTTTCTTGTGGCTTTTTTCTCAGCTATGTTATTTTGTATGATAATATATTATTTTTTCATTGAATTATCCTTATTAAGAACACAGAAGAAAATTGTGGAGCCAACAAACAATTTTGATTCTACAGGTAATAGATAATAGATGACTATGGTGCTTTCACACAAAGTGCGTGTTGAGCACTGACACATCCACCTTATTTTTGAAATAAATTTGAAATAAAAGGATGATGGTAGCTTCATTCTAATACTTAACACTTGCGACAGCCCTAAAACTGCGGGGCTACCCAGTACATGTTATTACCTTAACTAACCTAACCTAAAGTGATACACGAATAAATAAAAAAAAACTACCCACTCTCTCATTTTCAATTTTAAAAATAAGATGGGGGGTTTAGTGAAATGCATACCCTCACCTTCTACAGTGAATTGGGCATTATCACTATGTAGAGAATACTTTCACAAATACAGTGGCATACAGACGTAGTATTTTTAAGAATAAAACTGATTACAAAATATCTCTAAAGACTGTTTTGATTTAGAAGAGCAAAGTGAAATAGAGGAGCAGATAGCTGAGACAGATAATGACTCATCAACCAATTATAAATCTAGTGCAGAGTCCTCACCTAGAACCAATGAAGCTCCAGAAGTCACCGAGCAAGAACGTGTAAACAATCTCATAGAAACTAACTTTGAAAGTAATGAAGAAACAGAAAATTTAGAAGAGAAAGCTCTTTATGTTTCTCAGGAAGAAGACAATAATGACACAGAAGAAGTAGTTGCACCTGCTGATTATGAGTCTGGTGAGGAAAACAATTCAGAGGGATCAGAAAATATAGGTGCCACAGCAGTGTATTTATCAAATGAGGATCTCTTATCCACAAGAAGCACCTATATTGACAGAGATTTGTTTGATGCAAGGAATATATTTCTAGATCATTTTATCTTGCTTTTATATGACATGGAATTTTTTGTCAGTAATATGGGTTGCTCATATAGTCCTCAGATATTGGCAAAACATTCCTCCCTGGTCGGGGAATGAGATGGGGTGAAGTCTTTATTTTTTTTGGGGGGGGGTCGTTATATTAGCCAGCTGGGAGAAACATTTATCAGAATATGTGAGAATCTTTCACAATATCCACATATCCTATATACATTTGCTCTAGAATGTATTGAAAACAGGGTAAGTGGTGATGAAAACAGTTCAGGTGATGAAGAGGGAGTCTGGCATATTGATCATTATGGTCAAAAACTTCAGGTATGGTACATGATGATTAAAATCCTTATATGCAAGTAACAGTACTGGGAAAGTTTATGACTATTTTCGGGAAGGGTACCACTATCCTACTACGAGAAATCGCCCTTAAAAAAGCCTTTCTCCCCCAATATTTTTTACTTTTTCTTTTAAAAACTAAGAAACTTTCCCTCTCCCCAAACCTCAAGTGCCCCTACAGCCTCTAAGATTTATCTTAAACTTAAACTTTTGAAAGTAAAGTTAGTATGTCTGTCCAATCATCTATGTATAGTTCTCAGTCACATACATAATTTAACATATAGATAGACTTTATTTATTTGTCCAGGTTGCTGAAGGTGATCTGTACAGCTGGTTGGAACAAGAACGGGCACAGCTGGAGAGGTAACAATAACGTCCATTTAGTTATTCTACATTTTAATGAAGTCAATTTTCCCATTAATAAAAAATTCTTTAAAGCAATAGCGAGATTAATGTCTTTCTTTGGTTATTAAAATAACCTTTGCAAAATCTGCTTTTTAAAAATATTTTTGTATAATATTGAAAATATAAATTTATAATGAAATTCATCAGAGCTGTTTATTTCACTAGTTCCCAAAGTTTTGTAATAACTTTTTTTATTCGCTGGCTTAACAACTTTGAAGACTTTAGTGAATTTCGACTGGTTGAATCATTAAGTCCGGTGTTAAAGTATTCCAACCTCTAATTTTAATCTACATATGAGGTAATTTTGTGTATCATCATTGGAGATGTCTATCAATTTATTTTCCATTGTCTTATCACTTTAGAATCCCTGGAAACTCATCAATTAACAATAAAATAACATAAATATACTATATCTATCATAATACATAATTAATTAGGGTGATCAAAATATATAAAAATATATGCTGGTGATTAGTATATTTTTCTAAAGAGAGTGGAATAAAACTAAAATAAATATGATAAAAATCTTAATCAAGATTAATCTGATCAAAAATAGTTCTCAAAAATATGACTAATAAGTTTTCCCATTAAAAATTTTTTATACAAGAGGTTTAAAAATTAATTAAGTTTTTAAAATAGTCAAGCAAAAGTCAAAATTTTTGCAATATATTTTAAATTATTTTTAATCAGGAGTAATGAAATGGCAATTTGACTTCATAAGGGCTTTTGATAGCCTTAAAATGTGTTAACAGATTCTTTTATCTATTTTTCAATGATTCATATTTTTTCCTTTTATTAGACGTTAAAATCCTTATTGAGAAAATAAACGTAATTTTACAGCTTATTTGAGGCTATATTTGGTTAAGTGAGGGCAAGAAGCCCCACATGAATAGTACTGTGGGGAAGAGGACACAACTCAGTTAGAACCCACGGCTGGGTCTAAAATATATTTTAGAAATTATTTGGAGGGAGGTGGGCTCAGTGTTCCATTCGAAGCTATGATTGAAAGGACCAATTTCAAGATTTATCTAATCATATTTTCTAATAATGGATCTATTGTAAACCCTATTAAATAAACAAAATTAATGTTTAAAAGTACATTTTATTTAAAAATTGTAAACAAAATATAATAAACTATGAATCATCAAAAAATATGTTAAGGTAGCTGGATCTCATAAACAGCTGGTCCGATCAATAAAGATTTTTTAGATAATCTTTGTATTAGACAGATGAGCCTATAGTGACCGGGGAGGTATCTATCCATGATTTCTAGACAGAGATGAAATACCTTTTATCTATAATACAAAGTAGAACGATGTCTGTCTGTCTGTTTGTTTGTCTGTCTGTTTGTAGCGAAGGATCTCGCTAACCGCTGAACC
>LS050287.1:0-10863 GCA_900241095.1 Acartia tonsa | reverse complement strand
TCCTGCTGACAGAGACTGTCTTAAAATAAATTGACATGACGGTTATCCTGTCAGTTTTAATATCTTCATATTGGTTTTTATTTGTATACTAGAGTAGTAGGATGTGCATAAATGTGACTTTCAAATTATTTCTACCTTGCCTATGCCCTAATTTGCTTCGCTCAGAAAAACGTTGAGCATAACTTTAATATAAAAAAATTGGTAATCGAACATTAAAAATTAATTTTGTGAATTGAACCGATATTTATAATATACATTTACAATATTGTTTATTTTATTCTGCTCTAAAAAGTTATAAACCTGTCTTTATAAGAACTCAATAACAATAAATATATGTTTGCTCACAAAAATTAAATATTATTTCTCGCATCGTATTATAAACAGCTTTCCGCGGATATAGAATGTAAAATTTTAAGATTAAAACCAGTTTTTTAAGCCCCGAGGTGCCGAAGGCACGCGCTAAAAAACTGGTTTTAATCTTATGATTGTACATTTTTATATTCGTAGAAAGCTGGATATAATACGATGCTAGACATAGTTTTTTCGTATGGATGAGAACCGGTTCCTATCCACCGGATTCGAATGAATACGAGAAAATTTATGAATTCCCTAAGAAGCACAATCCATTCAATTTAGAAGGGACAGACAAACAGTAAAACAATCATATTAATTCCATTCCACTTTAAATTAAAAATACCTGAAATTTTTCAGTTTTAGTGGTAAGAACACCAGAACCATAAAATTCGCCGGGTCCACAAAATTCTCCTTCATAAATGGACCCATCCTAAAATTAGTTACCTATAGATTTTTTCTCCTAATAAGAGTTCATTTTAGTTTTTATGAAAACTTTTCTATGCATTTTTGAAATCCCAAGAAGATTAAAAACAGGAGCATGGCATTAAAAAAATTACACAATAACACACACAGAAACTGAATGGAGACCTTTGTTTTAGAGGTCACTGGGACCATGCATTTTACCAAATATCATTTTAAAACATTAGAATTGGCTGAAAAGGCTGAATTTGGCTTTGACAAAAAAACTAAAAAGGCAGTGAAGGTATTTTTTAAAATAATAACAAAATAACATTATGATCACCTCAAAAATGATAATACCAGGGCCATTAAGTTTATCCGAGACAAAGTTTCCCTCGTAATAATTACCATCACTGTTCACTACACATCCCTTGCCATGGCGTAGACCTACAAATATTTCATTTTTAAAAGCGAAGCTCTTCTATAACTAGGGTCGGTCCGTCAGTACGTCTGGAACTGATTTTTAACTTTGCATGGTGATTCCTTAACTTACAATTTTGTTTCGACTTTAATACATTTGTATTCTGATTATTCAGTTCTGACACTCTACAAGATAGATTGATGGGGGGTGGGGGGAATAAGAACCCTAAAAACTTAAAGTCCAATTATGGCCTGTATTTGTTGAATAAGAAAGTAGAAGCTTTCGGTTGGACACCCCCTTATTTCCTAAATAAAGGGAAAATACTGGGGGACCCTGTGGGGAGCTCTAATCCTTAGGCAGCCTAAACCTAAACCCAATATAAATTCACCTAACCTGACCTAAAGTAATAAACAAAACAATACCGCCACCTTCCTCTATTTTCCATTTATTTCAAAATAAGCTGAAGGTATATCTGTTCTCAAGAGGGTACATAATATGATAGCGCCAGAAAGAAAACTGTACCTTCATGCCATGAGCCCATGTATCTCTCCCCGGAGGATGTATTCTCCAGAACTCCATATCCATGCCTGGTTCCATGGCTCCAGGATCCTGTGTACATTGTAGCTCCATCTCCAACATGCCTAATTAAATTTTATATATATTTATGCCTGGTTCCATGGCTCCAGGAACCTGTGTACATTGTATCTCCATCTCCAACATGCCTAATTAAAATTATATTTACTCAAGTGTGTCTTCAGCAATTACCCGAAAACAACAAAACCACAGTTCAAATTTGTTAGGCAAGATTAGTTGTTTTGTAAGGGATCAAAAGGGATAAGACAATAATGTTATGTATATCCCCAATGATGATGATACAAAATAACTCTTTCTGTAGATTGCAATCAGTGGTTTTTATAAGTTAATTGAAAAGCGTAACAAAAGTAGATATTTTTTTTAAGCAAAATAAAGATTTAGTATTTAGAGGTACCTGCCACATTTCATGGTGCCATGTCCATGTGGTTCCCCATCCACAAGGTCCCCCTCATATTCACTACCATCTGGAAACTTGAGACAACCTGGACCAGTCAGGTGACCGTCTATCCAGGTTCCTGTCTGAAAAATAAACACCAGGTTATGATAACACTCGTCAAAAGCATTTCGCAGAAATATAGAACTATTAATAATGGAACAATTTCATCCCGAAGTAACTAACCAACCATAAGAAATATATTATATAATCCATTCAAATAGCATTAACAACCAACTAGATTGAATGTGAATGCTATGTAAGATATTTTGAGACTGAGTCAATATCAGACGGTAACAAGGTATAACATATTTGCCACATAGCGTCATGGACGAACGGATAGGCAGTTAGTTAGTTAGTTAAACAAAATGAGTTATAAGTAGAAGATGCTATTTTGGTCAGGAAAATCTTAACTAAATTTAGAATTATCACTCATTTAGGTTAGATAGTCCTAATCCAGGAAGGACATACATAAATTTCGAATTATAAAGTTCGCTACTATAAGTTGCAGTAACAAAATCTTTAGGTAGTTACTTACCCTGACAATGCCAGTAGTAAGTTTGAACTCTCCCCACCCATGTCTGACATCGTTCCTCCAACTGCCAGTGTAGACACTCCCGTCCGGGGACTCGAGCCGACCTTTGCCATGCATGCGTCCTTGCGTCATGGCCCCGTTATATTCACAGCATTTTAAATCACCCCTAGAAAAAAAGATATTAATATAATGATTTTTTATAAATAGATCTATTCCTACATTAAAGTAACATGAGGATATAAGTCTTTTTGTGTGCTGTAGCTTAAGATTTCGCCAACCATTATACCAATATAAATCTCCTTTACAATAAAACTTCTTACATGTTCAGGAAAGGTTTTTAACATTAGGGGAACATTAAGAGAAATCGTCACGGGAAAACAGCAACCCCCAATTTTTTTTTTCTTTAACTTTTTAAACTAAAATTTCAAGTGGAGGGTGAAATGATGAAAAGAAAGGTGAAATACTCAAAGACAATCAAGCTCGATATATTTTGCCCAATGATACCTACTAAGTTCCCTTCAAAAATAAATAACTAGTTGGTACATCTGTTTTTGAAATCTTAATGTATTAACAACAAATTCCAGTTTCAACTTACTTTGAGTATAAAAATGTAACAGCTCTTGTAATTGGAATGTTTGGAGAGGCAATCAGATTTTGCTTAAAGCCCGTCAATGCTCGATATACAGCTTCGTTCAATTTCTGAAATAAAAGTATGAATAATATTTCTAATACTTAAAAATAAACAACCTAAATTTTCGCATCTCTTATTATTTTTTTTCTTGGAATGAACCAATTTAAGTTTTTACAATATTATTTCTTTTAAATCTGAAACATTGCAGGGGTTTATATTCTGCATGGTTGACCCTGCTAAAGGGGGGGGGGGATAAAAAAAAATATGTGGTTAGGGAAAAAATGTAAAAATTAAATTAATGTACATTTTCTCCCCTCCTTGGTAAAAAAATAAAAGAATATGTGAGGGAAAAAATGAGTCTTGTGCAGAATTATACATCCCTGAAATATTGTTAAAAGTAAATCATTCAATGATTTGTAAAATTTCTGTTTCAAAATTAGATCTGTCATGTTTTAAAAATTAAGAAGAAAATAACATAAAATATACCTAGTATTTAAAGCAATCGGTAATTGAAATCAATTGATATTATGTAGTATATCTTTTATGAAATTAAAAACTTTTTGAACAATGTCAATAGGTTGAACAAAAATAAATCATAACTAACTTACCCTTAGCCACAGATTTTTAACATCCATCCCGGTGCAGACAAGAATCTTGGTTCCCTCTGGCGTTGTGATGCTTATCTGGGGCTTGGTGATGGCCCCCTGAGATACTGGGAGTGCATCCACCCATACTGTTGTCAGGGGATGCACAGACACTTTGTTGTAACCTTAAGAAAAAGGTATTTTTGAAATAAATTGGAAATAAGGGAGGGGGGTATTTTTTTATGACTAACCCCAAATAATCTTACCAAAGCAACAAGCAGACCAAAAAACTATTTCTTTTTATTTTCAATTAATTTCGAAAGAAAAATTGAGGGGGTGAGGGGGGAGGAGTTTCTGTTCTGAACAAGGCAGTTTGAGAGAAGATGCCAGTTGTGAAAAAAAAGTATATTAAATAAGTAATATATAAAGAGTCTAAAGGGAAAAGACAATGGCCAATAAAGAGAGGGGTAGGTTTCTGGTAGAATCCGTAAAGAAGTGTGTTTTAAGGCTTAAAATAGTAGAACGATAATATTTACTAAATATGTGTATTTCTTATTGAAAAGAACTAGACAAATTTTTTTTTAGGTTAACATAAATTTTTAATGTTCTACTACTGTTTTTAACTTATAACACATAACCTTTACGGATTCTACCAGAAACCTACCCCTCTCTTTATGTACATTCCCAATGATGATACAAACAATTATCCCTTCTGTAGATTAAAATTAGTTGTTGAAGCGTTCGGAAAATCATTTTAATGAACAAACTAATCAAACATTATTAAGTCCCTAAAGTTGTTAGGCCAACGAATGAGAAAATGTAATTATAAATCCTTGGGGACCCGTGTTATAAATAGTCAATGTCCCTTTCCACCCTGAGATGAAACCTTTACCTATATCTATCAGAATATCAGAGAACAGGATAAATCTATGGCTAGAGAAGGCAGAGGCCAGGCTGACAGCCGCCGTCTTGCTGTCCAGCAGCAGCCGTTGGCTGGCAGTCCTGCAGCTCTGGATTCGCGTGTCTGTGTTGCTTTCCCAGAACTCACGTGTGTTCTCAGCTTCAGTCTTCTGACTTTTTAATGTCTAAAGTGTAAACTTAATTAGTTTAAATTAATATTTTGAAGCAATGAGAAGGACGGGGGGGGGATTTATGACAACTATTAACATAATGAACCACCAATTTTAAATAGTAAGAGTAGGGGGAATACTATGGCCTAAAAAAGGCGCAACTCCTTGCCATGCCAAATTAGGTCTTTCAGACAAAGGTAGTGCAATCCAAGGGTTGGTTGTCTAAAGAGCGTGTGACCATATAAAATGCACAGCAATTATGGAAGATTTGGTTCAGAGATACACAAAAATAAGTTCTCGTGGTGTATCCCGTCCTCATATGCTTTCTTCAGGCTAAATATATGTAATGAATCATACCTGTTGTAATGATTTAATGGAAGCTATGGATTGTTTGACAAGTGTGATATTGTTACAATGACCAGAGGTGAGGGTAGATTCTAACTCCTGCAGGTATGGAAGGTTCAAATTAAATATTTCCAGTAACAGTTGCTCCAACTCTATCTGACCTAAATAAGTTTACAATAAACTTTGATTTAGGATATTTTTTTTGTTAGTATCTGAATAACCACTGAACCTATTGACTCTCAGTTTTGTGTAGCTTTAGTTAAGTCCCGGAATGGTTTTAAGCTATTTCATTTAAATATCAACGACTTGGGATAGCTTTTGACTATATTTCTACTCCTGTCCCTCCCTTCTTCAAATGCAGAGCCCCTAAGTGCTAGGGGCCCTATTGCTAGTTTAAGTAAAAAAGATAACAATATGATTTATCTGCAGAAAAAAATATGTCCTTAGGAAATGCAGCAGAGTTTTAAGATTGATGTTATGAAATATTTTTGCAGCTTGAGGAAACAAATAAAACTTGTGCAGAATATACACCCCTGAGTTTTTTTAAGCAACATTCTTGACAATATGAGAAAAAGGCTAAACTATATAGGTACCTATAGAACATGCAAATCTTGCTTAAAAACTAGAATAATTTACCTTTGATATTTTGTTGTTTCCAACCAAACTGATGTAGCAGTACGGACACAATATTGTGTTGATGCTGACGTTGATCACTATCCAACATGAGACAATCCTCACAGATACACGTGCCTATAGAGTGGCCCAGCTCTGTACACGCGGATACCCAAAGGTTCATCTCACTGCAAAAATAAATAGAAAAATATTATTTAACTGCAGGGATTGTTGATCGATACGTCTATATAAATTTGTTACTAGCGGCTACGCCCCTCTAGGCCTCTAGTGGCATTTAAATGTTTTATTTTATTTTAAATATTTAATTTGAGAAATAATTTGTCTATGTTATCAGCTGTTAAATGCATGTCTCTACGCAGCGCGACTACGCTAGCGACACTATGCGGCGGAAATATTTAAATTTTTTTCGATTTTATTGAGATTTCTCTTGGGAGGGTAGTGGTACCCTCCCCCAAAATTGTTATAAACCTTCCCAGGACCTATGAGAAGCTACCCTGTGAAGGAGAACCATATAGGTTTAGCGGTTAGCGTGACATGATCCTTCGATATAGACAAACAGACAGACGGACAAACATCATGTTACTTTATTATAAAGATATCACTAGAGAAATATTGGTTCTCTTACCTCATCAGTCCATGCCATCTAGTATCAGTATGTTGTTGATTAAGAAAAGCTTGGATAGAGTAGGCCAAGATGTTTCTGCATTTGATTAACCAGTACCAAACTCTGCCAAGTGGACTACTAGCGTCTGGCTTCTTCTGACCTAAAAATAAAATAAACTTAAAATTTCTGACGGTCCGATCAATAAGAGAATGTTACAGGGCGTAACATTCATTTTTTCCCAGGCTGAAAAAGGGGGATGTAGCTTCCGCAGAATTTCGTAAAAGTGTGTGTTTTAGGACTTTAATACAGGACTAGAACTCTAAAATTTGGAATGGCAATTGCTCTAACATGGTACTGTAAAGAAACGGCAGCAAAACCGCTTCTGTCGCCCAGTACATTCATACAATTTTTAAATTACACAAATTTAAATCAATAAAGACAAAATTACCTAGTATATTCTAATAAAGATGAACTTTTATTTGCTCTTAACACTTGTGATTTTTTGGATTTTAATATTAAAAACATGTCCCATGTCCCAACTCTACCAATGCAATGTCCTAACTTTGTGACAGTCTAACCGGTAAGACAATGTTAAATAATTACAGCACATTCTTTTGCTGCACTACAAAAACATGTTAATATATGTTTACCTGGGGGAGGTGAACCGGACTGCAGTTGAGAAATAAGATTGGCCACAGTTTCCACCTTGTCCAGCAGCAGCTTCTCAGCAGCCACCAACTTGTTCTGCTGTTCAGCTGTTCTGACAGGCTCCAGGTTTAGCAGGTAGGTATATTTGGCACCTGTCAAAGAAAAAACATAAAAATATTTCATATTTGCAACGCAAGTATTAACCAAAATAATGATATGAAGGAGAAATACGAAAAACCAAAGCATTCGATCTTATTACACAAAATATAAATATAAGACAAATATACTAGCTGTATTCATGAATTATCATATTACTAGCGAATGCGCCATTTGCATCTTGGGGTTGTGTATTCAAGGGGGAAAGAAAGGTCACGAAAATAGCCTGCAACTACAATGATACTTAAATCTAAAAATCGAATAACCTAAACCAATCCTAGAACCAATGTGAAGCTTCCATAAAAAGGAAAACTCAATCAGTTCAGTTGTTTTGAAACTTAAACATAAGACAAGAAGCAACGCTTTACTACTTTGTATGCTAAAAGGGTGTTAATTTTAACTTAAAGTTTAACTTTAAATATAAAAATTTTAAATTTCTTATTACCTTGTTCTTCTACAGATGCTAGGCAAAGAATTGAACAAGGATGAAGATCTGTAGATGAAATAAGCTCTGGGACTCGAACACACTGTAACCTGTAATATATAATTACTTTAGTCATCTTTCCACGGATATTGAAATGAAAAATTAAAAGATTAAAACAAGTCCTGATGGGCCGAAGGCTCTGGCTAACAAAACTGGTATAATTCTTTTTAATATTCATCAAAAATTGTCTGTTTTACGATACGATACATGATTTTTCAGTTTGACTGAGAACCGGTCCTAATCCAAAGGATATAAACCGGTTTTGAAGCCATACAGGAAAATATTTACATCTGGTTAAAAAAGGAAAAAATTAATCCAACCACAATTTTCTACCTAATATTAAAACCTACACATAAGATTGGTGGGAGAGGGGGTGGGGATTTTTAATTCGAATTCGCCTATTCCCATAATATGTCTCCCTGATATTAAGAATAATCAGTATATATTACTAATAACTTGATAATAAATGACAATAATAAAAAGTAATATCAAGTTGCTTAACAAATTACAGAATTGCATGATAAAAAAATACACCAACTATTTATGTCAAATACTTCTAATTATAAATAAACTTCAAATAACGCATTGATGTAGGATTCAAAAAGTGGCAACAGCCATGCATAAAAATGATACTTTAGTCTGTAGTAAATCAATGCAGGGATATAAAGGGATAGGACATGACCGATAAATTGATGTTAATTCCCAATGAGGATACACAAAAATACCCCTTCTGTGGATTATAATAAGTGGTTGAAAGGTTTGGACACTCAACTAATTAAATCAACCAATCAAGATTCAATGAAAGACCCCAAAACTGTTAAAGACATCGAATAAAATTTTTTTTTTATAAAACTTTGGGGACCAGTGTAATAAACAGCCCAATATCATGGTAAATAAGTTCATGAGTAAAATAATAACTAATTTACAACTTAACAAAGACTTTACAGATCAATTTCAAGATTTCAATAAGCTACCTGTTTTTAGTTTGGCCAGACTCGAATTGTCCAGCAAAGAAAATGTTTCCAGAATGACATAGTATCAAGCTTAGGTTACCAGCAGCCTAGAAAATGGAATTCAAGGATAATTAATAGTTCAATTCGAGTTAATTATTGAGTTAGAATTGGTTCCAACGCTAACTTAAAGCAAGAGAAATAATGTGATGGTTCGAATCCAACCACTGCACCAGATCTGAACTTTCCCTGTATTTTTATTCATTACCTAGTGTACATTCAAGAAGAACACCTGTCATACTCGGGATTAAAAATGCGACTACTACATTACTTAAGAAAATTAACAGGGTGTGGAGTTTATGTAGAATATATTGATTGCTTTTTTAAAAGTTCTATTCTATTTCTTATACTTTGTTTGAGAACAATAATAAACAACACAACAAAAATGGATCTATTATTACTTGAATGTAACACTATATTTTCATGTTCTTTTAATAAAGTGAAACTCGCAGCTGGCTAAAATAACGATGCCTTCCCCCATCAACCCTCTTTATTCCATCCCCTCCCCCTGGATGACATTCCTGACCAATAAATGAGTTCCATGTTAGCAAACTAAATTGACGATAATTTTAACCTGTCATTTATCCACATATAATCTAAATCCATTATGCAACAAAACATGAGATAATCACCTGAATATCTCTGGCAATCTCTCCACGTGGCAGATCAATGTGGGTAGGTGTGTGTACAACTGCAAATGTGTCCCCTGGATTACTCTGACCGCTGGAGTTATGACCCCAGCCATATACGCGTCCCGCACCGGTCAACATCAACATATGCTGAGAACCGACTGAGATCTAAAAAAAACAAAATAAAATATTTTTCTATAGGTACATGATTTTTGTCACGAAGGATAAAAACGAAACTTCAAAAAAGCCAAAAGTCATTCTGAATAATGAAAAACAATGCATGAAAGCAGTAATAAGGTATAGCCAACAAGTGCAATAAATCTAAAATAATATTACTAAATTTTCCTATGTGTTGCCCCTCAACGACAGCGGAAAGTCACGTATTAGATTTCGTCATTTTTTTCCGAATTAATTTCGTTGTTGGTATAAGCTGGGCACAAAGTCAAATTCTATAGTTTATAGGTATACTTTCAATATCAGTCATGACGACAGAACACTTAGGTTTGTTATCAAACTACGTACACATTTCCCATCAAAATTCAATAGAAAAATCAGGAATATTTATCTTTAGGTAGGTATTAATTTGGTATTTATAACTTTTCGTAAACTTTCACTTAAATCTATTTATGAGCCCTGTTATCTTAATCTAACCTAACCTAAATAGAATTAAAAGTATTTCTAAAAGTTCATTTGTGGTCAATTTGTAATATAAGGGGAAAACGCCAATCTTACTTCAGTCAATATATAAAAACACTCACTTTTTAAATAAACAAAATCAATGAAATCCACCATTTTAACGGTAACCATCTTATACAAAAACTATTTGACAGATAAAAAGTATTTAAGAAAAGTTGAATATAATAAAGTATAGTTTATACTATTGCATATGCAGTCAAGATGGCAAAATCATATGTTAAATTGGCAGTCAGCCAAAACTTGGAAATTTCATTCTCCATATCAAAACTTTTAGAAAAATATATCATGCTGTCTAAAACAAGGAAGCATTTACATCTAGTTCTAAAATATTGTCAACATTTCAGAAGTGTATGTATATTCTGTGTATAGGTATTCATTTTTTTTCCCCGGCTGCAAATTTTTTTATTTTTTTTCCAGCAAGGCAGGAAATAAAATGGAAAAGTATTTTCAAAACTCTTTATTTTATTCATATTATCCCCCCTCCCACATATTCTTTTATTTTTTGCACCAAAAAAGTGAAAAAAATGCTACCAGTTCTCTTAATTTTTACATTCCCCCCCCCCCCCCCCGGCCGGGGGCGGGGGGGGAGGGGGCCGGGGGGCGCCGGGGGGACGCGGGGGGGGGGCGCGGGGGGGGG
>LS050284.1:17155-28928 GCA_900241095.1 Acartia tonsa | reverse complement strand
CTCAAGAAAGTTTTATTTTACGCGAATTTTCTTCGCGAAATTGATGACATACAGGCTATAGACTATGTATTACAATAGTCTTCAAAGTACAATGGCAAATATCCACTAAAATTATGCTTCTAGATTTATTTCATATTGTACAAAATCAAACCCTGAATAAACCCCCCATCATAAGGACCTTTCCTCATATATTGTGCTAGATCCAGGTATATTATAATACATTGCACTACCCAATTATATTACAATACTATAAATGAAAATTACAATATGTACATGGGATGCATTTTGCACAGCTATCTTTTATGGACGTGCTCATGGTTTTGTTACGGCGGGGGGGGGGGGGGGCCAATTTGCCCACGTTTCAGGTTGATTCAGGGGGGGTAATGTTTTTTTATTTAACCGAGTGAAATTTTGTTTTAAACAGGCCCCCGGCAAGGTGACGAACTTTACAGTTGATTCATGGCGTGATAAGGTTTAGTATTTAAACGCATGAAATTTTCTTTTAAACATCTTCCTTTAATTATTTAAACTTAAAAATATTATCTATAACGGGTAAGTTCGGTACTCATTCATAACCCACGTGAACGCCATTGCTTTTTTTAATTCGGCCAAAAAAGAGGTATAATATATAAAGGTAAAGCAAGAGAAAGAGAAATAAAGAGTGGATTTCAATATGATTTTGGGATTTATTTAAATATATTATCTGGCGGTGAAACATGAATTTTTAGTTAACTTAAAAGTTCCTAAACAGCTGAGAGCATATTATTTGCAGGGAAGCTTTACAAGAAGTAAAAAAAAATACACAACTAAAAATAAACAGTTTATAAAAAAGCAAAAAATATTTTCTTTTAAAATAATAAAAGTTAGACAGTTATCATTAAAAAAATGATTTAAAAGAAAGTAAATGAAAGAGAGCTTTAGCATTAAATAAATAGAAATAGAGAAACAAAGGTATTTCTAAAGAACAAATGAAAGTAAAGAATAATAGGTAAAGGTAAAGTTTTTGGCACAACTATACTGTATACAATAATACAGTATTGCAAGGTTTGGCAACTAAAAAGTTTGAAAATTATACCCATTTAAATATATCCCCTCAAAAGGAATATTAAAAACTTTTTTTATAAGGTAAATTATTGAAAAACATTATTTTCAATGCAATAATATATAATATGTAAACCATTGTACAATAAGTTTCTTAAAGGTTATTTAATTTATTGTTGAAGGCAAATTGGGAAAAAAACATAATTTATTTTTGAATTGATGATATAGGACAACAAACAACAATGTCACATGACTGCGATTTTTTTAACCTTTGGGATAATATTATGAATATAGTTAGAAGTGGAAACATTACCCAAATGTATATTATGGTTTAAATAGTGTTTTAGAAAGGATAGCAAAATTGTGTATATTTTAGCTTAAGATAATACATAATATCCAACTGTCCATAAAAATGCAAGAGCCTTATTTACCAACTTTGAATTGTGTTATCCTTGTTAGAATGCAGAGTTACTTTGTGACTGTAAACATAGTATACAGGAGGTATTAACTAATTTTACACATTATTTGCTACTACAATAGCTGCACAGTTGGGACCATCAATACATTTCTCTTGTCTTAGAAACATGACCATAAATTATTTTTAACTAGTGTTATATGAAAATAAATTCTGTTTTTTATTTTTAAAAAGAGGGTCATTATTTTCGCCAAATTCCATAAAGTTGGATGCAAACTTCTAGTCAAATGCGCTTATTAGGTCAAATTGGGCCTAATTATAGCCAAATGCATAGAATGCGCATAAGCTCATTTGACTGGAAGCTTGCACCCAACTTTACAGAACTTTCGAGAAAAATAATTACCCTCTTTATACTGGCAATTGGGAAAAAATGTATCATACAAGTAGAGCCACATATTTACTAAGCTGAAGTGAAGCAGTTCAAAAATAATGGCGACTTATTTATTAAATCGATGTTGAGCCAGAAATTTTATTTTTCGCTGTTTTAAACGGTAAATTACAATGTTACACACATTTTTCATTAGAGAGCTTTGGTTTCGTGTCCCTAACTGCAACAAAACTACACCATAAAGCTTTTCTAGGAATTATAAAGAGAAAGAAAATGAGAGAAATGTTGTATTGATAAGTTTTAATACTTGTGCAAATTTTATAAATCAATTAAGAAGTATTACAAAAGTATCATTTACTTTTACAGAGACTTGAACAAATATATTGCATATTTCATTGAAAACACTACCATTTAAATTCTTTTTTATAACTATAGCATATAATAGTAGCACTACTGACAGGGACGTCCAAGCCTTTTTATTTTGAGGGGGTAATCTGTATTTTAAAAAAGTTTTTGTAGGGTTTTAGGGACGTAAGCACCTCTTACCCACCCTTATTATCTAACCTAAAAGAACTCAAATTTTTTTTTGTGTTACATATTGTTAGTTAAAGTTCTTTCCATAATTAACCGTTTGATAGCTAAATACCTTCAATAATATAGCAGCCACTCTACAATCAACTTACCTATAAATTCCGCCGTCTTCTTCTTTTACAGGATTAATCTCCAAGGCAGACGTCCATAACAGTTCGGAAGACATTGAATTTAAAGATTCCTCGTAGTTTACAACGCCTCGATCGCCTAAAAAATTGAAATTGTGAAAATGTATTTAAATGAACAGATGGACACTTTAATTAACGAAATCGGCGAATTATGAAAGCAATACTGTTATGGAAAAATTTAGATTTAAATTTGCTTCTATAGAATTTATAATTTTATTAAAATATTATGAAGCTAATTAGTTTTACCTAATATGATAAAACATACATAATAAACCGGGTCTTTCTAATAAATATGAACAACGTCGTAGAAGAAAGGTTTTTATAAATGGTTCTAAAGTTTTCGGAAACTGCTGGTACGAAATGGTTGTATTTTTCAGTAAAGCTTTAAATTTAAACATCTTGGGTTGGCTTTAAGCTATTTTTCTGGCCTCCCCCGTCTCGCCTACTAGCTAAGGGACGAAACAACTAGTACATAAAACAAAGCATATCTGATTGTCCCGATGAAGCTGAAGATCCCATACCAACAAAAAAAATACAACATCCTCCTCTGCATATAAGAACCTGCACTTAATATCAGAAAATTTATACTTAGGATTTTTTGTTTAACAAGTACACCCTTTTAGGGTAAAGCTACAAGTAGATTATAAGATATTCAACAAATTGGCTGTGACAATGAAATTTCATAGATGTTGACAATTTAAGTTTTATTAACAGTTATAATTTTGTTTTCCGTTGACTTGGTGGACATAATGCTTTATTTTAGACGAGGCTTCTAGAGGCTTAGACTACTTATAGATCATTGATAAAGTTAATATGCATATAATAGCTTGGATATTATTATATTTAATATGATGTGTCCTACAGAATTATGTATAGTACCCTGTAAATGTAGGATGTTCTGTATATACTCTTATTAAATATTTACAAATATCCTATTAGCAAATTATGTAAATACTAATAAAAAAGCTAGAAAATAATTATGTAAATCAATTTAGTAGTTTTACAATTTTATCTCCCTTTTTATAATATAAGGAAAGTTAAGTTTGAAACTTTGATATAAAACATTACTATCTTATGATTATATCTTTGAAGTTAAGGTTTATATTTTCAAATGACTTTTCTATCACTAAATCTTATAATTACATTGGAACTAGTTAATTTTCATCTTTAGGGATTGGAGTGAGACAACACTGGAAATCAAATGCATCAGCTGTTTACGAGATCTCACAGAAAATTTTCATATTCATAATTTCAGCTACTTCATATTTACAATTTAGATTCTAGATCACCTTTAAAGAAATGCCAATTTTTTAAAGATTGAGAGTTGTTAAAATGTTTAATTAAATGATTTTTATATCTTTTCCTGTCAAAGAATTGTGTTTTTAGAGTCAATATAAGGTTATGGACTCTGTCGCATTAGATTATTATAATTATGTTGATAATATGTCAATATTGACCCCTTTTATTAAAGTCATATAATCAACATAGAAAATAGTATTTCCAGTATGACTTCAAAACTTATATGGGATTAGAACCGGTTCTTAGCCATACTGAAAAGTCATGAATGGAATCGTATTATAGAAATTTTCCAGAAACAATAAAATTAAATTATAAAATCAATACCAGGGATAATTGATACCAGTTTTGTTCGTACGGGGATTTCGGTCCATCGGGGCTAACAAAACTTTTGATATCCGTGGAAAGCTGTTTTTAATACGATGCGATAACTAAATATTTTCCCCTTTATCCGTGATTCTACCTAAATCTATTAATTCTTATATCTTGTCAAAAACACACCTAACACACATAATTATTAACACCGAAGCTTTTCTACATTCAAGGCTTCACCTCTGGTCGTCCATGTATCATTAATAGCTTTGATATTACTATTAAAGAATGCTAGAAACGTCTTATTGATTTTAAACCTGGCATGTGGATACCTGATTCAAAAGAAAAAAGTTATGAGGAATGATGAATCCTCTGAAAATTAGAAATTTTTATATAAGCGTAGCTCCTCTATATAAAGTTATTTTTAAGCAACCTAAGATTTAGGCAATTTCACAAAAAAATATTTTTTTTCTTCATATTTCTTTGATTTTAAAAGCAGAGTAATTTACTATTTGTTAATGCTTGTTTTGTGCTTTTATAATTTGTTAAGCTTTGAATTTTTGCTTTTGTAGATTTTTTATCCTTGTTATTTAAGCAGATAAGAAGTAAAGAATCATAAAATAACGAAAAATCATTTGTCATTATGATTATGTAAAAAATGCAGAGTTTTATATGAACTATAATATATCTTTAAACTTATGCAACTCTCAAATGCAAATGATATCATTGTACATTTATTTGCATATGTTTATAAAAAAGTAAATCCTAATTCATAAAGTACATAGTAAGGGTGTATCTTTTTGGTTGTTTATTTTACAAAAGCTATAAGGAATAATTTTAGGCGCTTTTGGCTCCATCGGTATTAAAAGCAAATATTGTTAAGAAACTCCTTAATTGCTCGATAATTTAAAGATTAAGAAATTTCAAAAGAAATTACTTCATAGGTTCAATAAAAAAAGTGTAATACTATTATTGAAAAATTATGAAAAAAAACTTTGTATTTAAATGAACAGAATTATGAATATACATTCAGTTTGTGTAAATTAATAACTTAATTGTTTGAATATGACAGCTCATTTGCAACATAGGTAAATATTTCATTTCACTGTAAAAATATTTTTCTTCATTTAAATTAAAGTGCTTAAAGCTAAGCTTTATACAATCAAATATGTACCAATAGATTCTATATCAGATGTCTGACATTGACAATAATATTGAAACTTAGTTACATGCACAGTCTAAGCAAAGGATGTGCAATCAATGTGCTAGTTGTCTGCAATACTTTAAATAAATCAGACCAAAAACTAAAAATTTTAAAATTACATCATGTAAACTAAAGTAGTTGAAAATAGTCTATATGTCTGTGTTATCTAAGATGTGTTATCCTGGGAAGATTCATGCTAAAATTTAAAATTTTGGTTTTAAGTTTAGTTTCTAAGAGTGCACAAGTAATGTAAGTGAATATTAAACTATGTGGGTAATGGAAATTTGTTTTTAAGAAAATAACTTCATGTTAGCTTTTTAAACAGCAAGGCTTCTCTATGCTTCCTTAATTTACTTTTTCTGTGGAATGTCAAACACTTATATTAAATAGCAACAAAGAAAAAAAGATTTCTCATACAGAAAAACATTGTCCTCTATTGCATAATTAACCGATAGAAATAACAAGCTGTATGTAGTTGCTCATTGGATAAAGGAACTACATTGAATAGCAGCCTAAAAAATCATTTTTTTAACCAATATTCTAACAAACGTACTGGAGGATAAGGACAGTAAGAGACAAACTATAAAATATTATGGCTATTAAAAAATATATTTTATAAAATTGAATCTGTATTTTGATGAAACTATGGACACAATCATCCTTGTTTGAAATAGTAGGACAGATTTTCAAATATGTAAAGCTCTCTGAAAACATGATTAATTTCCCACAAGGCATGTAAATGATATTTTGGTCAGTATTTTTATACATAGGGAAGAAAAAGAAAAGTTCAACAGAAAAACAAGTTAGAAAGCTTTCAGAGATGCTAAGCTTTAAAAATATTACCAAATCAAAATAAGATTAGTTTTATAAAACCTTATGACTTTAAGAATAATAAAAACTCTAAAAAGGCCGAAAATATAATATTTGAAGCCACAAAAACATTAAAAGTTAGATGACAACAGCTAAGATAAGAATATTTCATACAATTTCGAATTTTTTACTCAGAAGAAATCTAAAAACTTACTAAGGTTTATGTATTATTTTAGAGAAAATACACTCTTAGAACTATACCCAATTTTAAAGGACATAAAAAGAGAGAAAAAGGGAGGAAATAGAAAGAGGGGAAGTTAAAGAGAACCGAAAGAGAGAGAGAGGGGGGGGGGGAGTAGGTTATGCGGTCAGAACATATGTATGTATATTGTATATGATAGATAGTTTATATTACAACATATGGGAAAAGGAGAAGGCAAATACTAAGGGAAATTAGGGGAAAAATACAAAAGACAAATAGACATGTATATAGATAAGAGTTCTTAAAGAAATATTTGAAAATAGACTCGGCAAGCAGCAAGCCGCATTGTTTAAGATGTAATCATTAGCCTCTGCCTCTAAAAGAATAACCATATTTTACAGCAATCCATGCATGCAGCCAAGTCGCCCCTTTTTTAACAAGTTGCAAATAAATCATACAATTTAACAATCAACTACAGCCAGGTGGAAAATAGCTGCTACAAAATTTGTATACCTTTCTCATTTTAAATATTTGAAGTATTGTGCAAGCTTCATTTCTTTTAAATCTTCCTAATATTCCTTGAAAAATCTTTTCGTGTTTTTAGCTACTTTAATTATACTTATTTTCCATTTACCTATACCTGTTATAAAGTATATATTTCTAAGTTCTTTACAATGGAATGTTTTGGCACTAGGCCAGTTCATTCTGAATACAATTCACATTTTAAAAAGACAACAGAAGGGAGAATTAAGGATAATAAACTAGATAGATGAACACTGAACAGCCTGTAAAATACATAAAGAAATGATAGATGATCAAAAATGATTATCCATTTCATAAACAAAACATATTCATATACCTATGAAATAAATGAAAAAAATTAAAGAATAGAAAAATATACTAATGAGAGAGAAAAGTTAATAAAGATTATTAGTGAAATAAAGAAAAATAGAAGTGTAACATACAAATAAGAAAATAAAATGGCATTGGATGAAAAGTGTTATATGTTTATGTTTTTTTAATAAGATTATAGATATAATTAAAATTCTTTTAATTGAACAGACATTAAGATAGATAGAAAGAAAGGTGTCTAGATGTGAATGTCAGCCCTACATGGGGTCTATGCGTTGAGCAAAGCAACACACACACAACACACACATACACACTGGCGAGACAATCCTAGCGAGCAGAAATAAAAAAGTTTGAAAGTTTGCTAATTTTACTTTTTGACTCAGCACAATGCTATTCTGCTTAAAATAGAAGTGTTAAAACAAACAAACTTAAAAAATTATGGAATTTCTTTTCTTAAATTGTCCTTCCTTCAGCCATTTTCAGGATTTAAAAAGACCATTTACACTTGATAGATTTCAAATGATATACATAGTTAATTAAAAATCCAAGATATTAAAAGCAGTTGTATTTGATATGTTTTTAAACGTAAGTTACACTAGGTTTAAAAGAAAGCTTACAAAGTAGCCAAGGAAAAGTGAATTCATGTTAAAAGGGAGAGGAAGGACATAATGAACCAAAAAATTGAATTACATAGCTACAAACATAAGCATAATTGAGACACAACCTTTCAAAATGTAAATTTTGCATATATTCTTTAATCTAAGCTTGAATAAATTGTGTAAAGCATTTATGTAGAAACTCTATGAAAGTATTTTTGGCCAATACTGTGAACAATCAACAATCAATTTCAAATATTTAATTCTCTCCGCAAATCTAATTATCTAAAATTTCTTTAAGGATTTTTTCTTAAAAGAGATAAATAGAGTTCAATTAGATGGAGGTATGTACTTACAATACAATGTAATTTTAAATTCTATTTAATTAGAGAAGTTTTACTTATTGTAATTTTAGTTAAATATTTGTATTGAGTACTTGGTTCATCTTTTGACATTCTGTTCAATGAAAACCATTTTAATTAGTAGATTCTTTCCTAGCCTCTGAGGGCAGAGGTTTTAAATTTAATTCAGTTGTTATAGATAGCCTAAAACTAATCTTACTGTACTTTTTCAAACAGGTAATTGATGACGAATTAATCTTAACCCCAATTCTTCCTTTGGTTAGTTATAATTGGGGAAGTAATTATTTCAAACATCTTCATTGGTTTAAATTAACAAATTTAGCAGAAACTACAAAAAAAACTCACCTAAAGTTTTATTATCCCTCCAGTGTTGTCCAAGTCCTGGATCCCTGAGGTCCAGACTGTACAGAGGCAACCTGTTCTTCCCCTTGTACCATAACACCAGCTTTGGTCTGTGTAACAGATTTCATTTCGTCATTTTGAAAAATACACCAACAGTACATATAATAAATCAATAAAGTCTTAAATTACTCAATCCAGGTATGTAAAAATTTGAATTGAATTGCTAAATCCTCAACTTTTGAATTGTTAACCTAAATACTTTTCCCTTATTCCGAGTATTCAGATTTTCATGTTACGAAATATTTAAACTTTATTTTTGCATAAAATCAAAATTAGATATTTAAAGATTTAAAGACACGCTTTCTTTCCTTACTCGGTGAATATTATCAAACTTGGAATTTGACAGATAATTTCCATAAAATTCAATGTCAAAATCCAAACATTATTTCAATTTTTCTGAAATCCAAGCAAAAATGAAATATTCAAATGTTTTTAAATCTGAAAAATTGTTGAATTATCAATGTATTGAGTCTAAAATTGAGACACATTTCACAACAATAATTCTCTACATAGCTTTGGATACCTGGTTGAAAATATAAAATGGCCACAATGGCATATTTGATGCAAGGTAGGGGTATGTATTGAGAAGGTTCTGCCTTGTTATGGTCCTCCTGCATACAATGCTAAAGTGTTAAAGAATGACCTAGAAATTTTCCTTTCACACAACACTTTCATACCCTAAACACACACACAAACACACACACTCACCAATACACACTTGAAATCAGATTTGGAATCGTGTCAATATTATTGAGCCTTTTGATATCCAAGAATGTAACACAATTGCTATTGAAAAGGGAAAGGAAATAAAAGAGTGGAAAATTGTGTAAAATTATTTTACATAAATATAAGTATTTTCAAATTGCAAAACAATTGAAAAATCTTTCAATAATAGATCATTAAAAAAGACCATACAAATAAATAAATTACAAATTTTTTGCTAGAAAAATACCACACTGCTGGGAAATGCATAAATTTATCGACTTGCCACATTTAAAAAAGCGCTGCCACACAGTAGGATACAAAAAAAGTAGGGGAAAAGTGTCAGAAAGTTTAAACAATACTTTTAGAAAGAAACAAAGAATAGTTTGATAATAAATTATTATTCAGAATGTGTGCATTTCTTAAATATTAAACATCTAACATTTTTTTACCTTTCATAAATGGATAGTTTTCTTAATAATTATTTGATAAATTGTCAATTACTTTTGAAAACAGTTAGAATTCAATATGTAACTTAAATAAACCTAATTATTAATAATTTTTCCTCAAATCTTGATGTGGTAAATAAAAAATAGACCGTTTTTATTGGTTCTTTTTCTATTTTTCTTGACAGAAGCAATACAAAAACAGAATTGCAAAATTATTGACCCCACAATCTTTTTTTACTTAGCCTTTCCTGGTAAAACATGCTGGTTGTTTCTAGGTATTATGAGCTAGAATTTTAATTTAGGACTTATTGGGCTTATATTACAGTTGTATTAAGACAAGTAAGGCTTATTTCACTGGTATTGAGAATACAGCTGAAAGTGGATTACAACCAGAGCTCAGCAGCTGCGCACTAGCCGTGACAAAGCTTCAAATTAAAACCCATTTTAAAAAACTTTTTGATAAGAAGGATTTGCCATATTTAGGTCAGGTTTAGACTTCCAGCTGATTTTTAACTTGTAAAAGGTTGATTTTCAAAAGCCCTGATTGAAACCAACCTTATAGAAAGTTCCTTAATCCAGGAACCTTAGATGCTCAAGAAATGGAAAAGAGAAATTCATCTGGGTTGTCAATGTTGCTATATAGAAAACCTGGAATTGTGTATAAATAAGGATAACTAGTTTAAAATATAATGCACAACCTGATTCTTAACACGCAGCATTATCAACAAAACAAGTGTTCATACAAACTGTAAAAGCAGCATAGGTTTTTATGAGCAAATTAATCCTAAAGAGCACTACATCTTAGAAATATTTTGCTAGGTTTTATTCTATTTATCCATATATTAAGTTTTAGTTTTATGTAATGTACCCTCTAAAATAATCACATCTTACATTTTTTTTGCTACATTGTAAAATAATACAAGAGGAACATTTCTTCATTTTTGCACTGCCAGAGTTGGTGTAAATATCAAGGCATTAGTATTCATAACATACTCACATCACCTAATGTTAATACCTCCCACATATAAGTATATAATATATTTCTTCCTGCTTTTCAAACAATAAGATGTTCAATTCTTTTGTTTAGTTTACTTTTGAAATTTACTCAAGAAAAATAATTAGTTTTGTTTTCGATTTCTAAAAAACATTTGTATCGAAGATACTCCGTCATCTTACTATTTTTGGTCTAGTGGTAAAAATGTAATTTAGTAAAAAGTTTGTATATTTTAAAAATCTTAGTTACTTCTGGACGTTGTATGGAATAAGTTGATAACTTATAGTTTAATTATATTTTCTATTTTAATGAATCATCTAATAAAAGAAAATACAATTTGTACATAAAATTGTATGTTAAAAAAAAATGTTTTTTGCTCTGTTTACAGAATAGATTGATCTTAAAACCCAGGTTTACTTTTCACTTTTTACTATACTAAGCTGTTGTTACATCAATTTGGTTTAAAAATAAACAAAAGAAGGAAAACTTTGGAAAAGTATGAGAAAAACAACAATCTTAACCTTCAGAGCCTAAAATTAAACTATACAATTAAAGGATAAAATTAAATTTAAGGTTAAACTTAAATTACAATACATAAATTATGTGTTGCTATACCTAGTTAAAGGCTTTTAACACAGGGTCAAGAGCGTGTTATAATGTGGAGTGACCTAACCAACTGACAAAAGGCTTAAAACCTACCAAAGACAAATATATCTTTTTAATTGTTAAACGATAGGTCCAGCCGTTTACGAGAAATTTTTGGACATACCAGTAGGCAGACACAATAGCAATTTTAGAAAATAAAATGAAGATGAATAAGAAGATAAAAAGTGAATGATAATATGAAGTTGAGGTGACAATGACCCTTAATTAGCATGAATTCAAATTTCTCAGGCAATCCATCAGCTTCAGTTATTTGTAGTGGGACAAATACCAGCTACAATTAACATTGTACTTAATATAAGAGAAGCTTTTCTACATTTAAGGTTTATTCGTACGTACGTTCAAAGTATATTCGGACTTGTTAGA
>LS050279.1:3221-14812 GCA_900241095.1 Acartia tonsa | reverse complement strand
TACTTGTCTTATGTTGTGAGGATACAATTTATCTAGCTGTCAATGATAATCATTTTATTGTGCAATATATCGGCAGGGATACGTTACTCGAGGATAAATAAACCCATATGTCAATTTAATCAGGAATCTAAAGGGATAAGAAAATGGTCGATAAATTGATGTACATACCAAATGATGATACACAAAATTATCACTTCTATATATTAAAATAGGAGGTTGAAACGTTTGAACACTCAACTATGATCCAACCAATAAAAATTAACTGAAGTTCCCAAAGATGTTAAGCAAACAAACAAAAAAAGCGTAATTATAATACTTTTGGGACTAGTGTAATAAACATCTGATTATCCCGTCTCTCACTGAAATTCAATGATGTAAAATAATATTCCTACAATTTTAAAGCAGCAACTAAAATGCAGTTTAATTCATAAAGCATTAATTTATCTATCATTGACCCTTATTTATCCATGTATTCCTAAGTATTACTAAGAAGAAACTTACTTTATCAAAAATGTTTGTAACACGTTGAAACAATTATAGATGACTAACACGTTTTATTAATAATAAATTATAATTCAAATATTGCAAACAATAATCATCTAACATAATGGTGCAAATTCGAATAATTTCGCTCTTATCTTTCTAAAATAGTCATTTATCGCAACGTATTATAGACAGCTTTCCGCGGATATCAAAATGAAAATTATACAATTTAAACTAGTTTTATTAGATCCCAGGGACCGAAGTCCCTGGGTAACAAAACTGGTTTTAATTTAAGATTTTTATTTTAATATTA
The DNA here is from genome assembly GCA_900241095.1 of Acartia tonsa. NCBI lineage: Eukaryota > Metazoa > Arthropoda > Copepoda > Calanoida > Acartiidae > Acartia > Acartia tonsa. The sequence goes on along the minus strand of LS050279.1, from coordinate 14,016 downwards.
GTGGAAAATTGTCTGTAATACTATGCGATATATGAGATTTTTAATAATAGTGAGAACCGGTTCTAAATCAGCGGATATTAATCGGTTTCAAAGTTATACTGGAAAAAATGTGTCAAACGATGATAAATTTATGATTGATGCAAGCATAATCAAGAAATAAAACACAGCATGAATGATAAAGATAAATTTCATCATTAAACAATGATTTATAATAAAAATATGTCGTAAGACTACAGCATTGGCAACTCCTACAAGCGCCCAACGGAGCAACCATATCCCCCCCGCTCTCAGTATTTGGGTTTTAAAATTGATATGTAAATATTCAGGGGGTGGGGGCAGACTAACAAAGCTTAAAAACTAAAAACTATTTTTTTTAAGGTAGAAGGGAGATATTTAACTGCCTTCTTGATTGACTCCCTCACTTAAATTTTTATTGGGGGGGAGGGGTGTGATTGGTCCACTATCATTTGAAGGAATTAAATCCAGCATCGTTTATCAACACAAACATATGATGAGAAATTGGCCAAATTTTAGGATTGCGTAAAAAAATATTTTGTAGATTAATTCTAAAAAATACAACACACTACAATAAAAAATAAACGGTATAATAACACAAAATTGCATGATAGTTTAAAATTTATTTTAGTATTGTTTGTTTTAAACACTTATCTCTGCTTAAAGGGCACTTTTTATTGCTTCCTAGTTCTTAACAATTGTATTCGAGTTTAAGCATGCAAAATTATTTTTCTTTTAAATACTTGACATAAAAATATTTTATTCAATTGAATATTTAAAAAGCCAACTGACTTGTCTGTCTCGTTAAGGGATAAAGTGAAAGTTAATTAGAAGATAAAATAATCTTTCTAATAGTTTGCTAAGTATTACATTTTTTTTTATAATTCTTATCGGCCAGCCAGCTGCTAAAAAAAGCTGCCATTAGTTAGAAATAAGATAGCAGCTTATTTTTTTATATTTTCGGCCGAATTCCTAAAACGGCAGCTAAACGGATTTGAATAAGTGTCTTGTTTACGGCTGGCTCGGAGTGCTAGATATAATATAGTACTTTCCTAACTTTAAAAATATTAATTTATCTATTATTGACGTATCCCTGTATTTGCACAAGTTTCTTTATAAGGACAAGAAGTACTTATTAAATACAAAGTCTCCATAATGTTTTAATTGACAAAAAGCCATTATTTTCAGATGACAGCAATCAACATAGCATGTCATTATAAAAATGGATGTAGTATATACGTGGATATTATGACAGGGGAGGAATAATTTAACATAGACATTAATTTATGACCAGTTCGTTCATCCTTTAGAAGAGGAGGGGATTTGATAAATGAGGTGGATGGGGTTCGTTATTTTAGCCAGCTATAAGTTTCACTTTATTTAGGTACATGTAATCTGGTGTAAGATCCAAGTAATAATAAATCCATTGTCATTAAAAAAACAAAATCAAGATAGCCGTAATTGAAAAACTTTAACAAACCCTTATTCCAATTATGCGAACTCACATTCTGATTGTCTGTACTGAACTTTTTCAATTCATAAAAAAATGTCAAATTTAGATGCACAAAAAAAGAATTATAGAGATGCCATGCTTCTAAAAAAAAATTGCATATTTGTTTACTATTATCAGTAACTTTTGCCCTACATTAAATTGTATTTATATATCACTTAAAAAAGACCTGTAAATGTTTAAAATTCCTGGACCCAGTGAACTATAACAATAAGGGCAGGCCTGAAGTTGCAAAGAAGAAGCTATTAAGGCCAATCTACAAATCTAGAAATAATACAAATATGACAATTTAAATTTTGAACTTGTCTTTTTTGAAACAACAAAAAAATGTGTGTATCTAAATTGGCTTAATAATATAATAGTTGTGTGTGACAACAACATCCCCTCCCCTTTCAAATATTTGCATAAATTATATTAGTAGCGAAGCTACTCTATAGCTGAAGTCTGTCTGTACGTCCAAACATTCAGTAATTAAGCTTTACTTCCTTGTAAAGTGAAGGATTTTAAACTCCAATTTAACTTATCTTAATATCATATAGTTGTGTTTCATTTTTTTGTGGTTTACATATAATACCGTTTTAAAAAAGCAACATTAAGAATATTTCTATGAAGAAAATTATCCTTATCATTCATGACTTACATGTTTTATTTTCTTTTATTAAAAACAAGTTCTAAGCAAACATGTTTTTTTCTGAAACACATGAAAAAAAATAAAAGAAGTTTGCATATTATATTAGACACATAAAAAAGAAAATATAAAATTACATGTTTTTGTATGCAATTATATAATGAATGATGTATATAATTATTCTCTATAAAAAAGCCTAGTTCGTGAGAAGTCTATTGTCATGTGTACAGGCTTTCTCTTGGACCTGGTTGTTAGAAATAGCCTGATTATTCATCAACAGTTTTACAACTAGAAACCGCCCCGAACTATTTCTCACACTACTAAACCAGTGTCAAAGTTTTAAAGCAAGGTTTGGCTTTGAAAATGTCCCCTAAAAACATTTTTTTCTATTGCGAAGTCTGAATTTCATATTAACAAACCGCAACCGATCAATTTCGAATAATCTGCAGCCTTAGCCGTAACAATCAAAATGTTCTTAAACAATTTGCAGCCGCAACCACAAAACTGCTCGCAGCAAAAAGAAGAAGCCGCCTTTTCAACATTTTTCAGGTATATGACGGCTGCAAAGTCCTGTTTTATTTGAACTTGAATTCCATATAGCTTGCAAAATTTACGGCTAAACCTTGTATAGAACCATGTAGTCATATACATAGGACATGATAATAAACTGATTTCCTATTTCAAGAGATTCAGGCCATAACGACAGCACGACACTATTATAGAGAAGGGTGAGGTGGGGATTAGTAGAAAATTACTTATTAGAAAATAGTAAGAATAGCAGTAGAGGGGGGTAAGTAATAATGATTAAGCCAATTTTTCTGCCCTATTTTGGTTGAAAAAGCCCTCGTTAAAAAGGATAATTATGTCTTTAAATAGGGTTCAAGTATGGTATTTAAATCAGTCAAAATTATCTTTAAAGACAAAGCTAATGGATTTTTTTTCAAACAAAAAATAAACATTTGTTCTACATTTTTAAACCAATTTAAAAGCACAGAGGGAGTTTTGTCAATAACAATAGAAGTTAAAAAAATAAAGGAATCGTGACAAACTATTCATTCTTTCAAAGACACCTAATAATTCTCAAACATAACTCTGTCAAATTTAATAACCCAGTCTCAAATATTCTTATTTTTGCAACACAAAGGTGGAATCTTTTTTTTTTATTCTAAAATGTCATCTAATATCTAAAACAAACTATAATTAAAAATGATGTTCTAAATTAATGTCCTAATTTAAAGTTGAAAAAGTTTTAATGAACCTATTTGATGAGAATGAATCTTCCTTTTTATATCAAGCATACTCAAACATTTTATATAAAAACTAAATCTTCATTAAAAATGAATAGGTTTATGTAACAAACCTCAATTTAAATTTAGACAGAAATAGATGACTCCCCTAACTCCCCCCCCCCCACCCCCACAACACCTGCTAGTAGCAAACCCCATCAGGAAATTGTTCTAATTTGGGATATAAAAAAACGTCAGACACCCCCACCCCTCTTTCCCTCTTTCTATGTGTTATCTAATAGCCTGAAGGTTTTATTATTACGGACAAATTTGATACAATTCGAAATCCAGCTGAGATTTTGATGACCATGCTAGCTTTACATGTAACTAATGATTAAGTGTTATAATTATGTCCCAATTTGTTGGTGTTAAAAAGACTAATATAGTCAAAAAATGTCGCAAAAATTCTTTATTTTTATCTAAAAATAGAAGGCTAGACTTTACAACCGTCTAAAAGTCCAAATTTGTAAATTTTACTGCCCTAGTTTAGGAAGAAAGATTGAAAAATGCCATTTGTATCCAGATTGATGATTTAACAAAAGATAAAACAATTTTGCTATTTTCAATTAGCATAAAAAAATCTACGAGCCAAAAAAGGAATTCGTTTCTCAGTTTCTATGAATTTAATTCTAAAGGTTCTAAATCTTAAAGACTGTGGGAAGAATGGAATTAAAGGTTGAACTTTTTGATTTTAATTAAATATAAAAATTAATCACAAAAATGTAGACAAATAAAGAATTAAATTCTACAAATCCTACAATTGTTTTTAAGAAAAACAAAATTCTAAGGAGTAAAAAAAGTAAAATTGAGCAAAAAGTTTGAACCCAGTTATTAGCCAAGACGAGCTCATTTTCTTGGGTTGGCTAGTTTCACACGGTAAAAAAATAATTCTTTTTACAGTAATACTTTTTATATAAAGTAGTTCTACTGATTGAGTTCTACTTTTAACGGGAAGACTCACTTAATCCAAGGATGGTTTTAAGCTCTTTTTCTGCCCTCTTTGTATCCCTTTGCAAGGAGAGCTCCTAAATGCTAGGGCCGCAGCAGCTTTCATATTTATTTAGCTATATCTTAAACTTAAAACACTAAAACCAAAATTGTAAGAAAGTATTGATTTTTTTACAGTGTATATATGATACATATATTTTCATTTAAAGACTACTCGGGCTTTGAGAAAGAGATAGGTGCTATTACCATCACTAAATTACCAGGGAAGGAAAAAATGGCTTCCCATTGGGACAGGCATATAATTATGCTACCAATAAAACCTATTCAACCCAAAGAAAGGAAAGGAGGAAGAAATAGTTGGGTTCAAGAAGATTTAAAAAGTTGGAAGGCTGGAAATATATTTCTTTCTTTAAAAAGCAGTCTAAGTATATTGTTTCTCCTTTCTCAATCTTGCCTTTTAATTTAGAATTGTATTCTTGAACTAATTAAATAAATTTGTCAGAAAAAATGAAATCGAATAAAATATATTAACTATTCTTTTATAAACTTCTAATAAAAAGTAAAATGTTTAGGACAAAAAATAAGTTCTACTATTTTTTTTGTGAAGATTTTTACAGTTTTATATTTAGATAAAATATTATATATTTTTCTTAAAAACACACACACACATATATAATACCCATGAAACAATCATGTTTTAAATCATACTCTGACAATTACTTATAATTTTAGACATTTCATTTGCAATTAGTAAAAACAATAGGCCTACACTATTATACACCAAATAACCACACACACACACAAACACATAAACACACACAAAATATATAGAAAACCATTTCAACAATATGTCTTTATATGACATTTGATATGAATATCATATAATTAAATAACAGTATTATAGGACATTTGTTAAGAATAATAAAGAATTTATCATTTTATTTACACAGATGACATTTGGTTTAATATTTACATTTATTGATTTTTCTGTCAAATATGCAGATTGTGATTAAATAATGAAAATAATGTTCTTTATTGTTTACCTGTATAAAAATATGCTCACAAAATCTGGTGGCCAGACAGGTTTTGCCAACCCTAGCATCACCTACCAGCACGACCACAATTTCATCCGGTTTGCTGGCGGTCAGCCGCCCGCTGGCAGCTGCACCACTGCCGCCGCTGTTACTCACTTTTCTGCCGGCTTGCTGTTGACTCATTATAATGGTCTTAGATGTTAAGGGCAAACTTATGTCATATGAATATTTCAAGTAGCACTGCTACTATATAACTATAATATGTTTTATTTTTCCTTTTATAGTTCACAAATTCTTCATGATATGTACGTACACTATATCAGTTCAAAAACCACTTAAAAATCATACACGTAGTATCTGTATGCTACGCTGACTCTTTCAAAAATTCAACTAAAAGGTTTTCCTTTCGCGCTTTGCCCCCTCTCCCTTCCCTTTTTCCCTCTGTTTATCATCTTCACATTCCTTTTCCCCCTTTCTCTCTCTATCTCCTTCTAATTCCTTCTCTTCTCTATTTAAACCGTGGATGACAAAATTTGGTGTGTATGTAAAGGCTATTTTTCATATGATATTGAGAGAAAAGAAAGAAGTTTATATATATTTTTGTAATTGAAAAAAAGCGCAGGATGCAGTTTGCGTTTTTAATACACTATAATAAAAATGGACTAACAAAGTACAAATTGGGGATAAAACATATTTTTTTAAGTGAAATTTTTCTTGATATAGGCCGGGTTTCATTCAACATACCTTTTGAACTTATAGATCTAACTAGCGGCTGAGCCCCTAGCATTTAGGGACTCTATACCGAAGGAATATGGAAGAGCAGAAAAATAGCCTAAAACCATCCCTACTCGGAATTTTTATAAAAATAAAATAGGCTAAAACCAACCCGAGACCTATAAGTAGCTTTACTGTAAAGAAGGACCTTTTCAGTTCAGCGGTTAGCGAGATCTTTCGGTACAGACATAAAAAAGCTTATTACTTTATATATTAGGATGATTTGATTGAGGTGTCTGAAAATATTTGAACTATATTACAGTTTTTCTTTAGCTGAAATATCACCCTCTGAATATGATATTATTATCGTTGCATAAAATGTCAAAATCTAAAGATATAAAATACACCCACCTTATGCCGCCTTGAAACAACGAGTATACACCAGAAAAACCCCTATTTTGGTTAAAAATATTTTTAAAAAAGATTTCAATAAATACTGAACCGATTGACCTCTCCATTTGAGGTAAACTTAACATAATCCTGGAATTGTTTTATGCTATTTTAATATATAGTTTTAAGTCTCAGGATGTTTTTATTATTTTTTCTTTCCGTCGTTTCCGCTTCGAATCAAAAGACCCTAAATGCTAGGGGCGCAACTGTATTCTTTTAAAGGATTAATTCAACTGTTGGTTACAGATGGTTCCAATCCAATCCCCCCTTATTTTGAGTTAATTACAACAAAAAAAAAGTATTTTTAATTAATTATAATTTAGGTTTTCAAAAATTCAATATAAAGGGGTAGTTGAAACATACTTTCAAAGGCGATTTCCGGGAATTTACCAATTATCTTTATAAATATAGTGTAAATATGTAAAATTGTATACAAAATATACGCCTACTATATTGAGCTGGATCTTTAAATCTTTTAGTGGTACGCTAAATCGGGGCGATCCAGTTCGGCGCACCTAGATATTATTAGATTTCAATCTTTAAATCAAAATGGAATGGGCGAACCAGCGCGCCCAGTGGATCGCCCCGATTTAGCGCACCACTAAACGATTTAAAGATCCAGCTCTGGTACGTCATATACAAAATATACGCCTACTACTATTACTGGTACCTATTGCATAAGAAGAGCTCGGGTTACCCCAGTTATCCAGGTTCTCTATGATAGCTGCCTGCACCTAAGAAAAAAAAGAAAATATTAAAAAAAAATATTAATCTTAAGCTGTATAAAGTAGTAAGGATTTCATTTCTGCATTACAACATGTTAATCTTGGAGAATAAATGCAGTGGATATTATGGCAAAAGAAAAATTGTCCAATGTCATTTATTGGTAAGTTCGTTTATTCAGTAAGAAGGGGAGGGTATGGGTAAAGGAGGGGGAAATAAAAACCCCCCTTCCCCTCCTACACAGAGGCAAGACATTTTAATAGAAAGTGTACTGGGACAGACTTACTTATAGAGTAGCTATCATCCAACTAATAACAATGTTTCTGTATATAATTTGCTTTAATGAATTATACTTATTTAATGTATGGTATTGTATTGTCGCCTTGGAAACTAAGCCATTCAAAATGTATGGAATGAGTAAAACCATTTTTTTATATATTTTAACATCCCTTAACCTCTAACTGTTAAGTAAGTTCAGAAATGCGTAGGAACATGAAAATTTAATTTGCTCAAATAATGGAGTATTTCCAGGGATCTAAAGGGATAAGACAATGGCTGATAAATTGATGTATATCCCCATTGATGATACACAAAAATCTAGATTAAAAGTAATGGTTGAAATGTTTGAATACTCAACTTATTGAAAGAAACAATAAAAATTCACTCAAGTCCCCAAAGTTGTTAAGACAATGAATAAGAAAACATTATTCTGAAAATTTGTGGACTAGTGTAATAAACAGCCCATTGCCCCCCTTACTCTCTCTCTAGGAATATTCCCATGGATTCATTAATTTAAAGAGTATACATTACATTACAATATCAAATTAAAGTGATCTTGTACTTCCAATTTCAAATTCTAATTGAAATTCAATTTATACTTATTATTTACTATGTTCAAAGTTTTAAATAAAATGCAAAATAGCTTGTATTACATAGTAACAAGGATGACAAATTTCATAAAAGCGAATATCTGGTACCAAACGATAAGAAAACGAACATGAAGTATTAAAAGAAAGGAGAGGGGGGGGGGTTGAAGTGACACTTTTTAAAACCAAAACTAAATGTCAAAGGAAATCTACTAAATAAAGAGTTCCCACCGTTTTAAAGATCTTATTGAGTACGTATAAGTGTTACCTTCTACTTTGGTTTATTCTGTATAAAAATTGATACTCTAAAAACGTAATTATTCTAAAAATAAAAAAATTCTTTGGAGATTTAAAGAATTTATTTTACAAAGAAATACCTATCTTTTTTATTCTAAAGGTTAGAAGAAAATTTTGCAATTATGTTTATGATATACAGGGAGGTGGAGGACAATTATCAAAGAATTCTAACACTCCCCCCCCCCAAAAAAAAAAAAACTGCTATCAACCTAATTTTAAGAAATGTAGAAAAGAATATTGTCCATTGTCCTATATCTGTATCCCTGGTTTATTGAATATTATCTTGTTAAGATTTAATTGTTATGTCACTATTATGCATTCTTAACATTGTTGAATAAGTTGTATAACTATAACATCCTATAAGAGTTAGATAACACTATGTATAATGTGTCTCTGATTCAAGGGCGTCAAAGGACGTGGGGTTTAGGTAAAATGTAGTTTTTTTGGGTATAGTCCCATTGTTAAATAAGTTGTATAACTAAAACATCCTTTAAGAGTTAGATAACACTTTGTATTCTGTTTTTAATTCAAGGGTTTCAAAGGAGGGTGGAGTAAAAGGTAAAAGGTTGTTTATTATATAAATCTTTACCTCAGGGGGTGGTGGATAATGGGGTGATTACCCTACCCAAAGTTGGGGTGCCATTGCTTTCCAAAAGTTGTTAACATGGAATTTATTAATTGGTTAGTTCATTCATCTAGCAGGTGGGGAGAGTAAGGGGTAAAGGGGGTGGAAGGGAGGAATCGTTATTTTAGCTCGCTGCAAGTTTCATTTTATTAGAGAATATGAAATGTAAGATCTAAGTAGTACATAATATATCCATTATCAAAACACATGTATATATACATGATGAACTTATTGATATTATCCCTAACACAAAATTTCTATAGTTATGTAACTTTCGATTAGTATGAGTAATTTATATTATCATATTATAGACAGCTTTCCGAGGATATTAGAATAAAAAATTAAAGATTAAAACCAGCTGTGTTGGCCCTGATGAGCCGGTTGTAATCCATCGGTCATTAATCGGTTTCAAAGCCAAACTGGACTACCTATCTTATTTTCAAATTTAAAAAAATCCTATTATATTATTTATTTTAAATATGTAAATAGTTTTTAGGATATTATATAATAAAACTGTGTAAATACAAAATTAAAGAGTAAAAACCATATAAGAATAATAGGATCCAAAAGTAGAGCAACAGCATTTTAGTGATTTTGTTCAAAAACGAACAATAAATCCAGGTATAAGGTATAACCAACAAGCGAAATAAATCTAAAATAATATTTTGGGGGCAAATGGAGAGGTCGTCAATTTTACCCCCCAACAACAGCTGAAAAACACGTATAGGCTTCGTGATTTTTTTCCCCAAATTAATTTCGTTATTGGTATAAGCTGAAATAAAATGGTATTTCTGATTAACAAAGTTATGATGCTTGCATATACTGCTACAATAAATTCAGCCATTGCATTGCTCTATTTATCAAGGATGACAACTTCCATAAAAGCGAAGCACTGAAACGGTAGGACAAACGGACATTAACACTTGTAGAGTGTAAGAACTGAATATTTATGCATTTGTCTATACAAAATTGTAAGTAAATTTGTTGTAAAACTGATTAAATACGAGTTACTGCTTAAGGACATACTGACGTTTTTAGGACTTGATTATAGAGATGCTTCGCTTATAACACTATACCAAGTTGTAATAGAAATCAGTATTCAAAAAATCAGATGAATCGGATAATTTTAACATTAAAAAATTTGTTGTCAAAATAGTAAAAAATCAGATTGTTTTAAATGGACGTATGGACTTTCTGGTAACGATCATAGAGTTGCTGTGCTTTCTAAGTTGTACCTAACTGTTATAGGAATCAGTTTGTGAAGTTTGAAATAGATAGGACAATTCTAACCTGTTTAAATTAACGAAAAGAGCTAACTGTAACGGACGGACCGACCCTAATTAAAGAAAAGCTTCGCTTTAAAAAATCATAGATACGCGTAAATAAATTGGGCTTTCTTCAACCATTACATTGAGTGTTTTGTATTTTATAGATTTTAAGAGCAAAATTGTTATGGTCGGACAAGTAGAAAGGCGGATAAAATAAAAATATATGGGGGGTGATTATAACTTGTAATACCCCCCCCCCTTGAATGTAAAGATAAAAATATCAATAAAGGCGAAGCAAACACCTCCACTATATCCCAGGAAAACCAAAGTGTGGGGGGGGGGGGGTTAATAAAATAATTTTAAAAAATATTGACCCCCAAAGTTTTTTTAAAAGGATGGATTGGCCGGGGGGGACTTTTTTTTTTTTGCCC